>JAOXYI010241733.1:0-10828 GCA_028566495.1 Lithophaga antillarum
TAAACACAAATATTTGTAACATACATGTAAATCTAACAAACGAGAAATGAACATGTCAAATTGTTCAACCTGAAGCGCTGGTGACATAAGTACCTGTTATCATAAAATGAATATCAAAGAATTTATTTTTTAAGTAACATTTCTCAAATCCCAAATTGAAAATGTTTGCACTGTAAATGTATAGCCCGTTTGGGCTATAATATCCCTGACGAGCTATTATATCCCGTTTGGGAGATAGTTCCCAACCTGTTTGAGTATTGAAATCCAACATCATGATCAGAACAACTGTTTTATACTGTGACCTTCACTCCAAATTTTTGTCATTGAATGTCAAAAACTCATTATGTCAATATTTTAACTCTGGGAATTTTTCTTTCTTTCAAAATGGAAAGAAGATTAATTGTGACTAGTTGCTGCAAAATCTGTACAACTATTTGTAATTTTCGTGATTTTTTAAATATTTCCAATTTTATCTTATTGCGTTACCTCTGATCTACTTTTGAGGGTACTTCTCTTTGGACGAACCAGGACATCTTTGAAGTCCAATTTGATGTCATTATCTATTCTTGGCATCTTTCTGGAATAAAATTATGTCCGATTGAAATGAGATACGGTGGCGGAATGCTGATTGACTGCCAAATAGCGCCAGGACTCTCGTGCGTACCGTTACGTATCTTCACATTGAAGAGCTACATTGGGACATAAATTCCTCCTATTATTAGGAGAACCACTGGATCTGAGATGATGGTAGTTTGTGTTTTCAAATCCAACTGAAATGAAAAAGAATATGAAATAACTACAACCCCACTACCTTGTCGTTGGATACGGTTCTAAAATGAAGGAGACTGTGGGATTATAGCCTGTCACCTGATTCCTTCGTTCAGCAGTAACGTTTCTACACCCGACGTGTTTTTTTATGTTACACGCAAAGCAGTACTTCCGCACGAAAAATCGGCTGTCTTTTGTGATTAGGTTTAATATCAGCACTTTTCCTTCCCTTTGAACGACCAAAGAAATGATATAGTATAATTAGACTCATAAATATACTCAAAACTTGACTAACGAGTTGTTTCATTTTGAAAACTTACTGTCTTGATACCTAGCTACATGTCTTAAAATTTGTAAAAAATGGGAAGGTCAGCAAACGTGATCAAATGTTTATAAGTAGTTGACCTTCCATTGGTAAATAATTGTGTCGGGAATCGGTCTGAAAATCAGAATCGATTAATTGGAATAATCGAACAGTATACTTCGATTCGATTATCGATTATAATCGGTTATCGTTATTTTACTTATTTTTCATTTCACAGTCTCGCATTCTTTTGCAAATGCATGTTTATCAAGTGTACTGTAGTGAGCCAAAATATTCTCTTGTATTTTCATTACTCTGATTATAACCTGCATGTTAATGAAATACACATTTTTAGCTCACCTGACCCGAAGGGTCATGTGAGCTATTGCCATCACTTTGCGTCCATCGTCGTCAGAGTCGTACGTAAACTTTTCACATTTGAATCTTCTTCCCCAAAACCAATGGGCCAAATGGAACCAAACTTGGCAGGAATGTTTCTTTGATGATCCTCTACAAAGTTTGTAATTTTGACACTGATCGGAAATTCAAGATGGCCACCAGGGCTGATTATGTATTCTGATTGGCTAAAATTTGAAAGATCTTCTTGTCAAAAACTGTATGGCCGATAGAACTATAACTACATATGAATGTTCCTTGGGTGGGCCTCTACCAAGTTTGTAATTTTCATGAGTCAACAATCTTCTTCTCCAAAACAATGGAGACAATTAAACCATAACTTTTCATGAATGATCTTTGGATGGTCCACTACAAAGTTGGTTATTTTAATGCCGATCAGAAGTCCAAGATGGCCACCACCGCAGGACATAGTTTAACATAGGACCCTATGTGAAAATCAGTCAAAAATCTTCTAAGAAATAACAGAGACAGTTAAACCGAAACTTCATGAATGATCATTAGATGGTCCACTATCAAGTTTGTAATTTTCATGACAATCGGAAATCAAAGATGGCTGCCACTGCGGGACATAGTTTAACATAGGACCTTATGGGAAAAGAGTCAAAGAACAACGGAGACAGTTGAACCATAACTATTTATAAATGATCATTGGATGGTCATCTACCAAGTTTGTAATTTTCATGCCGATCAGAATTTCAAGATGGCTACCACTGCAGGACATAGTTTAACATAGGACCAGTCAGAAATCTTCTTCTAATTTTCATGCCGATTGGAAATCCAAAATGGCCGCCACTGCAGGACATTGTTTAACATAGGATCCCATAGGAAAAACAGTCAAATATCTTATTCTCAGAAATAAGACAGTTAAACTAAAATTGTTCATGAATCATCATTGGATGGTCATCTGCCAAATTTATAATTTTCATGCCGATCGTAAGTCCCAAGATCGCTGCCACTGAAGGATATAGTTTAACATAGGACGCTATGGGGAAAACGTTCAAAGATCTTCTTCTTAGAAACTATGAAGACTATTACACTAAAACTGTTCATGAATGACCACTGGATGGTCCGCGACCAAATTTGTTATTTTCATGCTGATCAGAAGTCCAAGTTGGTCACCACTGGAATTGAGATAGGACCCTATGGAAAAAACATTCAGAGATCTTCTTCATAGAAACTATGAAGACAAGTAAACCAAAATAGCTCATGAAGATCATTGGATGATCCTGTACCAAGTTTGTAATTTTTATGCCAATCAGAAGTCCAAGATGGCCACCACCACAGGACATAGTTTAAGATAGGACCTTATTGGAAAAACATTCACATATCATCTTCTTAAAAACTATGGCAACAGTCAAACCAAAATGTTCACAAGTGGTCATGGATGGTCGTTTACCAAAATTATGATTTTCCTGTCCATTGGAAATCTGCCACCGCTGGACATAGTTTAACAAAGAACCCTATGGGAAAAGCGTTCGGAGATCTTCTTCATAGAAAATACAAAGACAGTTTTAACCAAAGGTGTTAATGATTGATCACTGGATGGTCCTTTACCAAATTTTGTAATTTTCATGCCGATTGGTACATTGTAGTCCAAGATGGCCCCGCTGGACATAATTGAATGGAAGACCCTATGGGAAGTTCAAAGACTTTCTAAGAAACTTTGAAGACAATTAAACCCAAACTTTTCATGATGATCAGCAATCCAAGATGGCCACCACTGTGGGACATAGTTTAACATACGACCACTTCTGGAAATTTTTCACTTTTGGGTAGTGGACCACCTTTCAACCAGGTGAGTGATTCAGGCTCAGGTGAGGTGAGCCTCTAGTTGATTTCCTGAGTTACAATGTGACCATTTATGAGCTCTGTGATGGCAGGATCCTTAAGTAATGAGTTTATCTAAGCTTCAAGCCTTCATAACCACTTTTCTGATTATTGATTATGCAAAAAATAATCGATTATCTCCAGAAATATTCAAAATCGATCAATTTTCGATTATAATCGATAATCGGAACAACACTAGCTAAATATTCAAACAAACATATTAGCTGAACTGTAGAAGACTAAAATCTTATCAGTAAGGTTATTTTATCGACACTGGTAATTCAAGTCATGATAAGACATCTTAGAATGTCTTAATTATTTCTGGGAGAATAACAAACTTTCAAATCTTTCTCAGTCGTTTTATTAAAGTTGCTAACAACATAATATTGTTAAACAAGATGTGGCTGTTTTAAACTATGTTCTTTCATATAGCTTTTTAGCATTTAATAACGGACGTATATAGATAAAATTACTTCTCTTTTATTATTAGAAGTTCCAGATTATGGTAATTTGAATAATCACCAAAAATTAATATATTTAATGACTTGTGAAAATAAAAACATCGTAACAGTTGTTTCTGATTTAAATTATGAGAATTTTCAAATAAAAGGAAAAGATTAGATGTCCAAAAACTCTTTTGAAATTGCCTATATTCTTTCTTGCCAAATTGTGTCTATAATATTGTTTGTTCTTAAATTTGAATTCATAATGTTTATTGTCATTGGTGGGGGAGTGGGGGGCTTCAAAAACTTTTTGGTAGGGGTGAGTGGCTGGCGAGGCCACAAAATATCAACCTATTCATATGCTTTCCATCCCTATTTTGTTGGGAGAAAAAATGTTTGTGTCATTTAAATTACCCATTTTCTTTACAATTTAATACACAATATGTCATTTTTGTCTTTGATGAAAATTTCATGATTGAAAATTTGGAAGCTTTTTTTATCTAAACATGAAAACATCAGGTATTCACATATATTTGTGCTTCAAAGGTGAACTATTCACATATTTGCTGGCTAAAAATGGAGCCTATGCTAGTGGGCCATTATATAAGAAGTTAACCCACCACCCAACTCCCTGGTTTATTGTATTATTTTCATTTGCTTTGAAATGTTATCGCTGTTCAAAGGGAGTTATCTCCCTTTGGCCAGTGATGAGATGTGGCTGTGCTTGGTAAAAGGTAACATTAATCAGAATCATAGTTTATATCATTTGCTATTGATTGTGTATCAGTTGTATTGATTTATGTACTGTTTATATGCCCTCTGCAGGGCCCTTGATTGGTTAATAAAAGTCTTAGTCTTACATATGTCCCTGTTAATAATCTTTTAATAATTCAATTTCAAGCATGTTCAGGCATGTGATGTTTTGGTGAGAGTGTAGGATAACAGTACACCTCGGCTCTAAACCAAGTCAGCCTAAGACAACCTGACCCTATGTGATCTTGGTCCAAAGACAACTCTGCCTCTATATGTTAACATTTGATAAAAGACAGCTCCACCCTGCTTTTTGAGACAGTAGGCCCATTAAAATATTTTAATGTTTGTAATTAATTCAGTGTCCCAGCTAGGGGGAAATGGAGTTAAATGTAACAAAACTTCTAAGCACTACATATTAACATTATGTTGTATGGTAACAGTACAACTTGGCCCCAAGACAACCTTGCCTTATACATGTACTATCTTGGCTCTAAGACAACTCAGTCTTGTTTTTGGGACAAGTCGGCCCCATCAAAAATACATATGTTGTATGTGAACACTTAACAGAAGACAACTCGGCTCTCATATGTTAAAACTTGACATAAAGACATCTCGGCCTCTGTATGATAAAACTTGACCAAAACAAAATTTGGTCCTGTTTTTTTTTACACAGTAGGACCATTAAAAATATCATACAGAATTATTTGTAATTAATGAAATCAGAAGTGCATTACTCTGTGTAATGGACTTTTGATTAGATGTAAGTGTGGCTTACTGTTGTTATGTTGTACAGTTTAAGTGCTTTTTTGAAAGTTGAAGTGCTTAGCAAATTCATTGTGTGATTGGGTTCTTTGGAACATATATAAAGGTTTTTGTCTTCTGTGACAATTCATTGTACTTAGTGCTTGTTATGAAATAATAAAAAAATTTACTATTCAGTTCAGTTCTGAGATTATGAATATAATTCATATCCGTGTTTATTGATGTAATACGTTTGTTTCGAATCGTTTCCATTCCATCAATATTCCGGTAATTTTCTCAGCCCAACGTCACAAATGTTAGGCTAATCGGTAGATTTTCAACACATTACACAGACAAAAATTTCACTCCCTATCACTTTTGTGACTATAAAGAGGCATACAACATGTACGAATATTACCAAATATCACAAGTTTAAGATCGACAACCTTTCATGTTAATGCATACACTGTTTACTGAAAAAATCGTTTTGAACAGTGATCAGTGATACAGAAATTGCCTTACATTTTGCTGAAATCACATGATGTTGGCAGTGCAATATCTGGATTTTCAACAGAATGTAAATGACTCGAAACAAACATATTCTGTTGTTGATACTGCAATAAAGTAATGCAAAATGCATTTGTTCCAACAGAGTTCTGCATACTCTGTTGTATACCTGCCCATAGCATTATGTCATAAGTTGATTCCTTGTGTGCTATGGTTCTTTAGAATATTTTAAAATTGTCTTGGGTAACTGGAATAGATCGTTCTTCATGGAGAAGGTGTTGAAGTTTTGGGGCTGGGTCGTTTAAGGAGGATATATTTGCAACTATCTTTTGATGACAGCCGAGTTACATTGTAGACAGGGCCAAGCTGCCTTTTGGCAAGGGCAGCTTGTCTTGGTGCCGAGTTGTCAGGTATACTGTTGTAAAATTTCAGTGCTTTTTTTTGAAAGTTGCAGTGCTTAATGAGTTTATTGTGCAATGTGGTTCTTATGAACATATGTAAACATTTTTGTCTTCCTTGACAATTCATATTAGTGCTCTTTAAAATAGTCATGAAATTTACCATTCAGTTCAATTCTGAGACTAGGAATGTGGTTTTTGATGTAACTTTGTTAAATTCATATTGTAGATACTGCGATAAAGTGATAAAAGTTCCACATAATCTACTGTATGCAGACTATTACAGTAGTCTCCCTCTTGAAAGGCCACTCTCTTGAGAGGCCATCCTCTCTTGGAAGGCCAAATAGCATTGCAATAAGTTTGCAATAATAAAGTAAATAAACCTCTCATCAAAGGCCACCTCTTTAGAAGGGCCACTTTTTCTGTGCAGATGGGGTGGCCTTTCAAGAGGGGGACCACTGTATGTATACCAGTAATAAGTGAATTCCTTGTGCAATATGGTTCTTAAGAACATATATAAGTTATCATAGTTAATTGGAAATAGACTGGTCTCAGGGATTGAACTTAAGTTTTTCTAACACTAGCCAGGTGGGCCTCTAAATTTATGACCGTGTTAATCCACACAACTAAATCAGTTGCCCACTCTACAGAAAGTAATGTGTTATGAGCTAAAATGTACTGGCCATGTGAGATTCTATTGTTTAAATTTCAGGAGCCCACAGCAATTTTTAGGGGCATTTGGGTCGTGGGACCCTGTTAATTTCAAACTCTGAGTATTCATAGAGAAAATGTTGAAGTTATTGGTGACTGACTTGTCTTTTGATGAGGGTCAAGTTGTCACTTAAACAAGGGCTGAGCTCTGTTTTGTTAAGGGCTGTGTTGTCTTGAGTGAAACCAGGGTTTTCCAGGGGCCAATCTTGTCTTAGGGTACAGTTGTCAATTGATGTCTGGTGCTTGGATAGCTGTTGTTTCCTATTAAATCTGAAAGCATATTCTATTGTTTACACTTAAATTCACGAATTAAAATATTTATGGATTGTTTTCTATGATCCACTGAATTGGTCTTTAAATGTTTAGATTATGATTTGGTAGTGTTATATCAAACAAAACCCCTTTTTGTTGGATGTCGTTAAATCTGACGTCCAATAATTGAAAATTTGTATCTTCTTAAAATAATCACTTAAATTGGCACTTTGCCTCTTGTAAGAGGAAGTATCCCTAAAATTATCATTAAAACTTGGCACCCTACCCTTTGTAAGGGATATTATCCTTAAAAGCATCATTGAAAATTGGCACTTTGCCCTTTGGAAGGGTAGTATTCTTAAAATAATCATCCAAAATTGGTACCTTAATTGCCCTTTGTAAGGGGTAGTACCCTTAAAATTATCATTGAAAATTGGCACTATGCCCTTTGTAAAGGGTAGTATCCTTAAAATAATTATTGAAAATTGGCATTTTGGACTTTGTAAGGGTAGTATTCTTAAAATAATCATGGTAAATTGGCATTTTGCATTTTGTAATGGGTAGTATTCTTAAAATAGTCATTGAAAATTGGCATTTAGCATTTTGTAAGGATGGTATTCTTAAAATAATCATTGAAAATTGGCACCTTGCCCTTTGTAAGGTTGGTATGCTTAAAACAATCATTGAAAATTGGCACCTTGCCCTTTGTAAAGGTAGTATTCTAAAAATAATCATTGAAAATTGGCATTTTGCATTTTGTAATGGGTAGTATCCTTAAAATAGTCATTGAAAATCGGCATTTAGCATTTTGTAAGGGTGGTATTCTCAAAATAATCATTGAAAATTGGCACCTTGCCCTTTGTAAGGTTGGTATTCTTAAAACAATCATTGAAAATTGGTACCTTGACCTTTGTAAGGGTGGTAATCTTAAAATAATCATTGAAAATTGGAATTTTTCATTTTGTAAGAGTGGTATTCTTAAAATGATCATTGAAAATTGGCACCATAACTTTTGTAAGGGTGGTATTCTCAAAATAATCATTGAAAATTTGCACCTTGCTCTTGTAAGGCAAATGTAAGGGTGGTATTCTTAAAATAAACATTGAAAATTGGCACTTTAACCTTTGTAAGGGTGGTATTCTTAAAATAATCATTGAAAATTGGCACCTTGCCCTTTGTAAGGGTGGTATTCTAAAAATAATCATTGAAAATTGGCACTTTGCCCTAGATAAGGGTGGTATTCTTAAAATAATCATGGAAAATTGGCACCTGCCCTTTGTAAGGAGTAGTACCCTTAAAATTGATGTAGTTAATTGGCTTATAACATTAGTCAGCTTTGAAAATTTTTAATTCAGAAACCTTAAGGGTCTCACAGTCACAGTTGTCTGCAGGTCATCTGGAATTTTGACTCTCTAACAATCCTGTGCTTTTGGTTCATGTACAGCTGTGCAGTCTAGTTTTGTAGCTTTTCTTCTGAGAAGTCGTACCTATTTTGATGCTGCAGGTCTGAGTTTCAGAATGAGAGATTGATTAGCTGTTAGAACAGGAAAAGCTGTCTTTCATTATACTGGACATTACAAGTATATGTATTTTCAGTTCTGTAGCAGAAGAAACTGAAACTGAATATTTATTTTCTATTTTCAGATACTCCGAGAAAGAATGACTAACATGAAGATTTACAGATCCATAACATCAAGTATGAAGGTTTTACTACAACGTCATTTGTTTAGCTCACATAATGACTACTGTATAAAAACTCTACAGCAGACATCATGGAGTAGGTTAACTCTAATCATTAATTGTAGGAGCATGTGCACTAATGTTCCAAAAGATCCTAACTGCAAACAACCCATATTCCACCCCCAAAAAGGAGAACTGATTTATGCAGGAAAAATCACCAGAAATGTATTCCATGCAAAGTGTCTTTCTCTGTCAACATGCATTTTTGGATTAGCTTTGCAGCCATACATTTATATGAATGCTGGAAGCATGTCTTTGCCAATACTATTCCTAACTGGATCAGGAGTAGCATTTTTTATGTTTGTAACAACAGGACTAATCCACCTTATTTCAAAGAAATATTTAACAGATATTTACTTTGACAAAACAACAAAGAAATTCACTGCATCACGGTACACTTTCTTTTTACGACGGAAGGAAATTGAATATACAGCAGATGATGTCGAGGTTCCAGCAGTTAGTGGTATTTTTTCAACAATAAAAATAAAAGGAAAACCAGCCTTTGTGGATGAACAATCAATTAAAGATTATGATGCCTATATACATATGTTGGGATTCGACAAACCTATGGATCTTAACATGGATAGCAGTGATCAAAATAAATAGTTGCAGGAATTGTTTTTTCTAATTTTTCTAATTTTAACTAACAAAGCGGCCATTCTGAAATACCTCACTCATAGAGTGGGACTATACTGGATTATCCTTGTCTGTCTGTTCATCTGTTAGTCCATCCATCCATCCAGTCATCTTGTGCATGCCATTTATCTTTTGATGGATTTCATTTATATTTGGTATGATATGAGAATGATCATATTATGATTTTGGATTGGACAATTTTTATGCTAGTTCTGGCTGTTTTTCATTGTTTTTGGGAGGATGGTGTTGGATCTTGTGTAAGCAACTTTTCATTTATCTTTTCACAGATTTTATTCATATTTGGTATGGTAGTTTGGTGTGATGTGAGCATGATAGATCATATTACAACAATTTTTGATTGGTCAATTTCTATGGGAGTAATGCCCTTTTAGCTTTTTTTGCTAACAAATACAGTATTTGTCAGATGAGCTTAAGAAAACATTAGAAAGCGAGGCTTGTCAAGCTTTCTGCATGTTTTCATTGCGAGCCAAAGAAAAACTGTCAGGGCCTTAAATTGGGTCCTGTTTAATAGGAGGCAGAAAATGAAAGGCGGGGACTGTGTGCTACATAGGTCCCCAGAAGCTAAACACTTTTTCATGCGAAATCCTGCATTCTTGGTGTTTCCAGGAGATATATTGAACAGGTTCCATGAAGGAATTTTCACCACTAAAAAAAATGATTTTACACAGTTATTGTAGTATGAATTTTCTTTTAATACCTTTATTTATTTTAATTTCCCTCAGGGCCCTGGGATTGCAAGACATATCTATATGACAAGCTATATACATGATATATATATATATATATATATATATTGCATTTTTGGTGATTACCGTAACATAACTTGACCAAGAGGATTATACTTGTTGGTGCATAGTCGATTATACACGGTTTTAACACAAAATTACAAAACACAGGAGTGAATTTGATGCACCATATGCGAATTTCAAAAATTATTTCTTATCAGTGTTATTCCAAACCAGATATGGGAAATCCAAAAATATCAAACGTTGAGATTTAATGTACATTTACAAAATGCTTTCTGGAAGCCTGAATTGTTTGTTCAAAATGACAGACATTTTGTGTGTGTCGCAGTCATAACCTGAGATCATTTACCATTCGTTTCGAATTTGTTTGCTAGGCAACTGACAAAATTTGAGTTATGACCTATATGGGCCTTTTAGGACTGAGACGACATTGATATATTTCAAATCTAAACTCAAATTTCATTCTCATTAACTTGCATTATTCTTGAGAGACCTTACTCACTGCTGTCATCAAACGAAATATGCTGCATGAAAAACTCTCGATTGCCAAATTAAAAGTTGACA
>JAOXYI010241843.1:0-10827 GCA_028566495.1 Lithophaga antillarum
TCCCGGTTTTTAGTAGGGTCCGTGTTGCTCATCTACTTTTTTAGTTTTTCTGTGTTGTGTTTTCTGTTGCATGTTCGGGTATTGTTTGTTTATTCTCGTCTTCCTCGTTCCCGATGTTGCCTATGTGCTCGGATTGTTCCACCTTAAATACTTCTTCGGTTTTCTCTCGCCTTTCTTCATACAATTTAGACAGGTTAGAGAAACCCACAATCTGCTCTCCTCGACGAGTCGGATCAGATCGTCCATGGTTTCCACAATGCGAAAACTTATGCCTTTATTTCTTCTTTCTTTTATTTAGTACCTTGATATTGAATTACTCTAAGTTGACGATCTAGTAAACACATCCATCGCCAAGACAAAACTTATGTAAACAACCGCCCGATCGCATGGGCCAAACAAATGAAAAAATTGCGCATAGAACATATGCGATTAAATTGCTGCAGCGGCAAAGAAGACGGATGAAAAACGATCAAACAACACACAAAAAATACGTCCCAGTCTAAAGCATCAATCTGGACGTTCAATTCAGTTCTTGAAGGTTGTTTTATATACAAATCACATATCATGACCGGTACAAACACGCAAAGGGATACTCGCGCTCACCGCGTCTTGGACAACTAGTAAGAGTTGCATTCGGTGATCACGGGGCCTTCGTTGAGTGTCTAGGGATTTCTCAAATCCATCTTCCCGATCTCCCTGACGAACAACCCTTTCACTTCTGTCTCCAGCTCCAAAACTTGAACTTCTGCTTGTCCCTTCCGTAGAGTTCCAAAATCTTCTACTTCCTTCCGTCCTTCTTACCCACATGTACTATGTCTAGTATCCTGTGCTAGACGATGACGGTTGGATTGTTCCACCTGACGACCTACGAATCCTTCTCCACCTTCTCGTTCAAGACTTCGTCGCTGGGAAAATCGAAGCCCAGGTAGAGAATCGTACTTTTTTTCTGTCTTGTTGATTTCCTAAATCGTTTTCATTCTGCCGATTTCCTTTGTCGTTTCAATCATATTATTTTATCTTTTTGTTTAAATTCCTTCCTCTTGATTTCCTGTCAGTTTCCAGTTTATTTTTATTATTATTATATTAAAACTTTGTTTTCATTAAATTATGTCGTCTTATTGATTTTTTTTTTTTTTTGTTGGTTGTTCCATTTTGATTATTTTCTTTGGAAACGTCATTTTCTTTTAATTCTTCCATTTTGCCGTGTTACTTGTTCGTTTCCGTTCGTTCTGTTCTCCCGATGTATTCAGTCTTCCTCACGATACGTTCAACTATTTCCTTCTTGGTCGTCTCGACGTATCCCGTCAGGCCCCAGAATTTGGCGAGCACGTTGCGCTGCTCTTTCGACCTGGTCATCAAGACTTTTCAAATTGACGGTCACACCATTCGCCAGACTCCGATTTGACGTCTTCCTGCATCTTCACGATGCATTTGACCAATTATTTCTTGTTCGTCTCGGTGTAACCTCTCTGACCCAATCTCTTGGCGAGATTGTCAAATTCCTTTTTCTGCTGTTCGACACTCGGGAACATTTATTATATTTTTCGTTGTTCTTTTCTTTTATAGCACAAAATTTCAAATTGACGATTCGATCCCACAGACCTCACTTTTCTTTTCTTAGAACCGGATTCTGGTTTTTTTTGGGGGGAGGGGGCAGATTGCAGTCGACAATCCTTCCCTCGACCCCGCAACCAGAGATCTGCCTAGAAATTTGCAAGAACATATTGTGTCCTGTGAGGGCGTTTTCCACCTGCCCAAACCTGAAACTCCTGCTCATAGATACCACTTTGCGGTCTAATCATTGTTTGACCTATTCATAGTCTTGACAAATCCGGGGAAATAGCTATTTTGGACATTTTTATTGTGTTTTAATTATTGTTTCTTTATAGAAATGTACGTTGAAGACATTTTTTAACACCTTATCTTTAACTTTCTGGATTTTTGTCCATAATTTCTATTCATTTGAATCGTCGTTCATCCTGTCAAATTTTTTCTGCATTCCAATTTTTACTTTTGAAGAAGAAAGTTCATTTAAAAGTCTATCAATGGAAGCCATCTTATACCTTTAACATTTAGTGCTTTAACTCTTGGGTTCGAGACCTCAAGTGTAGCACAAAAGGAATGGTACTGCATGACAAATAATACTGCATTTTCGTGTCTGGTCCAGAATATTTCTAAATTGTTTATCGTTGAAGCTAGTATTAAATTTCTCCTGTGTGCTTGGACTTCATTTACAACGAAATCTTCATTATCACAACATTAATATCAATATGACATCTAGATTATAACATTCTATTCCTGATGTTCATTGATATCATTTTTGACAACTGAGGCTACAATCGCGCGAACCCTTTTGCCGTCATTTAAACAAATTGTAGAATGTCTTGTCCATTTGCACTGTATTACCACGGCTGATTTATAACAAGTTTATCTTCTAGGTTTTCGCTAAAAAAAAATATTATTTAATTGGAAGGAGTAACTTTGGACTTTACAATCTTCAGTATTTTATTTTCTTTTGACTTCCAAATATTTGCTTCAAATATCACTGATGAGACATGATTTGTTGAAATGTACATAAACATGTAGTGAACCGAATTAACCTTGGTATTGTTAAGCATGAAGTCTTGATGACTGAACGATTCTTTCGCAGTTTTACACCATTCCTACGGCTTGTTTTGACAGGATACCTTTTGAAAGTTTTAATACTAAAGCCTTTTCCTAGAGACTGTGGCAAGTTTACCTTTAAAAAAAATAATTATCCATGGAAAATAAAGTCTTTTTGTGGAATATTGACATTTCAACCCAAGTTAATTGACCCACATAAACTAACTGACCTCATTTGTACATATTCTATTTTTTATATCAAAAATTTGCATTATCCCCAATATATATTATATTATTTTATTTCAATTGCTTGTTTTAAGACATTAAATTTCTCCTTGAAATTAATGTTTTGTTTTCATCCTACTCCAGCCAATGAGGGGGAATTAATTGTTCCCAATGTCCTCCTTTGTATTGCTTTGAATGTAAATGCTACAGTGACATTAAATGTCAATCATTATTGCACTTCTTGTTTTTGTATCTTGTGGAGAATTGCAAAATTTTCTGAAGAATGTGGACGCGAGGTCTTCCTCTTTATTAATGGGAATTCCCATATTATAATTATGTTTCATGTACACTATCTTGAATCTCAATAACTGCGTTTGAAAAAATGTATTACGTTTTCTCCATTGAGACCTATATTTCTAAACATTTGGCTTTAATTACCATTGAAGAGACATAAGTTGTTACAAGGACAAACGGCGCAGTAATAACGATCAACGATACCAATATTAATTTGGTGTACCAGATGCGCGTTCCGTCTATTTAAGTCTCGTCAGTGAAGTTCGGAGCCAGTAAGTTAATCTTAAAATCTTGTGATAAAACACTAAGATATTAATCTTTGAAGATCATTGACTTTGGTGACAAAACGTAATTTTGATGCTATAAAGATGCTCCCCTTTAATATTATTGTCTTTCGATTCCTTATTTCTAAGGTCAAAATGTTTAAAGATGTATAATTGAACTTTTGCCAATAAGACGTTTCTACTTACTCACAGGAAGGATTAAATTCCTTAATACAATTTTTGCATACCATTTCTGCCAAATGTGGTTTGATTTGTACCAGCAATGACCGTAACTGTAGAGTGAAACCAAATCGCATGAGTACTTTTGTTTGGTGAGTTAGAAATAAAGCCATAAATAAATATATTTTCGCCTTATAAACGGAAAAATATATCATTGTTATAATTCTTCGGAACTGAGTGAAATTATTATTGTCAAATATTTATAAATTGTGCACTTAACATCTGCTGACCTATATCCAAATTATCTGGAAAAATTAAATGGTTGCAATATAAAAATACAGAACAAAAATTGAAAATATTCCTCTGTACCATTTGAATATTGAAAACCTGAAAATACAATGAATATATTTAAATATGTTAGTTCTTAGGTACATACGTAACCTGGTATAGTGACAAGGTAAACAATATAAAACCATTCGATATTTTTGACAATTTTGTTTCCACTTGAGTAACCTAAAATATTTCTAAAAATTAAATTCCGTCACAAAAAAGCCCAATGCTAATTTTGACAAACAAGTAGCTTTCCAGTGGATTGAGACCTTATTGTTTTTGTAACAGCATCACATGCCATTATTTGCTAAATATATACCCTCAACAATTTGCATATTTAAGTGACTTGAATTATCACTGTATTGGTCAATTGTTTCGGAACCATTTTAGAACACTCCAGCTTTATAAAGGTCTCTAAGGATTAAATTGTTTTACTGATTTTAGTGTAGATATTATTAACTTTAGCATTACATTTAAAATGAAGAAATAAAAATAATCGAATGATTGTCCAGTTTGTACTATTGTTCCCTGCATTAGCCACTTACTTTTGATTTTGAATGGTCATTTTTTTACTCAGCGTCATTTTGAATAAGTTTAAATTAGTTTGAAAAAATATGCTAAGTCTTAGTTAAAAATTCAAACCAATTTTAAGAACAGGTGACTGCGTTCAATCAATCTCTGTTCATTGTGTATCAATACGAAGAATATTTACCTATGTTTAACCAATCTAAACATGATTTAACCGGGAATAATTGATTGCTGTCTTTCCTGTCTTAATATTGATAAGATAAGCAAAATTAGAAATATTTAACTTTTTTCAATCTTATTTAAGAGTAATTAAACGACGTTAGGCCAAGGATAGCCATTCAAACCATAAATAAGTTACTAGTGCTGGATTTATAGCAATCACACGCTATCAGAATAGTATTCTAAACAAAAAACTATATTGTTCTGACAAATAAGAATAGAAAACTCTTCAACAATTTCTTTATTAATCTGAATATTTGATTGAAAGAATTTAAAATATATAACATGTAATAAATATCTTTTGTACTGCTGTAATGATTACAAGAGCCCAAATCACAATTACGCAAGGGGATTGTTCAAATTTTAAATAACCTTTTTGGTGTACTTGATGAGATGGCCAACTTCTAGTGAAAAAAATCAGGCAACCTATATTAAGTTCTTGGCTTCAGTTACATAGATGCTCCATTAAAAACAGAATGAAAAATAAATAATAAATCACTTACTCGACAGTGTATTTTGTTGACAAATATCACGCCAAAGTCTTTTCCTTTGTAAAAATTCCATATCTTTGTTGATGTTTTATGCTATTCCTAAACCACTTTAACCCGGCTCTGTCGCTATTGTATACATTTAAATGTGTCCTACAAATATAAAATGCGACATTTATCAATTTTTTAAACCATCCAAGAGTGTTATATCGGCCAGTTCATCCTGTTTCTTCATTTTTCTCATACAAACACTATACTTTCAGTTAAAGTTCATTTACCGGCTTAACTGTGATTCACGTCGGTTTATCGTTGTATGTAAAATTAGAGTTTGGTAATGTTCTAATTTAAGAACCAGCTTAAAAAGTCACTGATATTCTGACATACATGAGTAAATCAAACCTATTTCTCTCAATTATCTAATAATATTGTACACAAGTGTGTGCTGTTATGATATATTGTACTTTTGGTATTTTGCCAACCATTTGCATGATGACGGAGTATTATACACTGAATTGTATATTTATCAATTTGAGCGTGATAAATATTTCAAATAATTTAATTACTAGTATGCTTTTTTCATCGATGAATAATATCCTAATCCAGAAGGTAGGTGGTCATTGATTTATTTTGGACACCACTCTCTCAACAGAAAGTATTGAAAAATGAAGTTCTAACCAAAATATTTCAAGTGCTCGGCATGATGTTTGTTTTGTTGGATGTCTGGTTTGATTGGGATGGCGCAATTGCAAGAAGGGATGTATGATGAAGAGGAAAACAGTTGACTATATATTTGAACACGTTTACAAAAATGCGACTGATTGTATCCGAAATGCAAGGTACAATTTCTTCCGGACGTGTCAATAGAATTAAAAAGTTGTGGATAATATATGTATATGATAATTTTCTTTCGTTATTGTCTAAGAGATAATGTAACGGGTACAATTTTCAGACTGCAATTTTCTTAGACTTTCAGCATAAAGTTGTCGGTAATATATAATACAGGATGTTTTTAAGTTGAATGCCAGAGATGTTGAGAGTCTGAACGAAACTTAATTTTCCCCGAACCTAAGGAAAAACGATGGATGGTTAAGTGAAACATTAATGACCAAAGGAGTTTGGGGAGATAGATTGATAAGAAGGCAGGGTTGCTCTAGAACAACGAAGCAGAGATTTGAAAGATTTAAGTTAACTTAAAAGATCCTTAGACTTCTTTTGCAGGACAAAAATATTCCAATATCTGTGTTTATTACCGTTCCAATACCTGCTATTGTCCACGGGACAAAATAGAGATCTAAAAATTTTCAAATCTCTGCTTGGAAAATTTCGACTCTCTAGTATACGCTTGGTGTTTGGTCTGTAGAACAAAATGCATTCTAGCAGAAAGCATGCACAATCAATGTTGATTTCAAGACAAAAGCAGACGTCAGGAAATTTTCTAGAATATGTCCTAGGAAATTGTCTAGAAAACATCCTGGGAATGTTGCAAGATAATGTCCAATGACCGTTTAGAAAAAAAAGTTAATTAACATCAAGGGCCGTTAACAAGACAGAAATGTGAACAAGACTTCGGGTTTCTAATACCTTTCCGATTTGTGTTTGAGCATGTGGGGACAGTTTCTTTGGTTTGCCAGTTCAATTTAATCTATCTCGTTGGTCCCTGAATATGTACCAACAGTTGCATATTGTTATTACTATTATTATATAGCTTTTGCTTCCTCACAGATCCATTCCCATCAATATTTCGGTAGAAAGCGGGTTTCTTTGGAATGGTGATGCTGCGAATGGATTTATGTATACTTTACAAACTGCTTTGTATATATCCGGTTTGTTTTATAATAACAATTTGTACACAGAATGAGCGATTACCGAAGTCTAAAAAAATCACACACCCAGACAAGCAGATAATTAGCAACAAAGAATCAAACACAAAGACAAACGTGGAAGCCAAAAATAGTCACAATACTGAAAACTAAAGCTAGGACAAAACGAACTCCAATAAAAACCAACAGTGAGATCAGATGCTTTGGAAGGGTAGGCATGTCCTCCTCCACCTGTTGAAGGCATCGTATTACCCAGTGTATATAAAACCAGTAAATCAGGTAAGGAGAATGGGTAAGGATTACAAGATACATATCCATAATCATCAATGATACGGACACGTCATAATGGTCAACCAATTTGTGATGGCACAATCACTCATTCAACGGGCATACTGTATGTTGAGATAGGAAAAAGTTACTTTCCCAGCTTCAGAGAAGGAGGATTTCAGTCGTTCAAAGCATAAGATAACTTCGCAAAGCCACTGTAAAATATTCTTATTTGGCCTTCAGCTCACTTGGACGTATTCACTCTTGGCATATGCATTCCAGCGAATCGCAGTTTATATCTGTTTTCCTTTCCCGATAAAAGACTTCCACCAGCTTTGTACACTGAAAAATTAGACTGAAGTGGTATCTTGAGGATGTGAAACTATATGACATATGCATTTCATGAAAAAATACCATTTCGGCAATTATTTAATTACTTAATTATTATGTTACAAATAGTTTACAAGGTTATATTGTATAACGTGAAGCGTACATTTTATTTAGTATTTAACTATATCCCAAACGGCAAGAAATTTCATATTTGGTGCAACGTTATTACACACATTTTACCAACGAAGAGTAGGCGACAAAAAGGATCAAATTCTAAATGCGAACTAAAACAAAATCCCAGTGTATTGTAGGAGCTGAATTTCGCTTACCTTAATAATTTTAAAAAGTTAAAAGGTAAAAGGTGAAATTTATTTAGGATAATATCAACATTTTTACAATACGACAAAATATTGTTTAGTTAAAAGTAAAAGATAAAAAATGCATTATATAACATAATTCACATTATTACTTTATGGTTGATATTAGCCAAGGATAGCCATTTAAAGCCCTAAGGCTTATTTCCAAAGGGGTCCTTTTAGTGCTTGTAGCCGTATTTCGGCATATCGCTTGGCATAATAAGAATTTTCAGTCGGGAATCCCTATATTTTTCTTTGTCATGTTTTCTCGCATCTCAGTTTCACTACTAGAATTTGACACTTCCGGTATGAGCAGTGTAAAAGCGGCTGTTAGTCGACCCTGAGTCGGTTTTGCAACCAATATTTGGCAAGGTACCAAAGCCCCTGATAATGTCAATCAGCTGAGATTCATATTATCCATTCATATATTTTAAAGCTACGCCACAAGTCCTATTGAATTTATTTGAAATATTTTAGAGCTCTGCTGGCTAAAATTGATTTGTTTACATATGGAAATTCAAGCGCGTGTTGTTATAGGAAATTATTTGGGTCAAAAGAATCGGCTGTTTTTACTGCAAATGACATTGGCGGTTTATAAAAATGTACATGTATTAAAATTAACATAACTAACACGTTGTAACTTTACATATGAAATTATAATAAAGGTACAACTTCATTCAGTTTTTTTTATTTAAGCTCTGAAACCTACATGCTCGGATAAGACGACACAGCTTACTTAGACACAGTAGTTAACGTACAGCTTCATTCAGTTTTTCTTTATTTAAGCTATCACGATAAAAGGATCTGAGACCTAAATGTTCGGATAAGACAACACAGTTGACAGTCCGAATAAGATAATACACGGATATGTAAATACAAAACGGAGAAGGAAATGCTTACTTTACGGGACCATTTGATTTCCCTTTCGGTTTTTGTTAGAGTAAGACTGCCTTTCAGTGTTATTTGCGTCTTCCTTTTTGTTCTTGTGCTTGTCTGGTTATCTAGACATGAGGCTTTTCAGTGCTCATCAGTTTATCTTCTATATCTACTTTTTGTAATACCAACGACATTCCAATATTAGAAACTTCGACATAAACGCGAAAAGCACAACGATAGAAGGACAGAAGGTGGCCAGGCTCAACAAATACGAGACTTTTCTGATCCTCAAATATATTCTATCGAGATAATTGAAGACAAGAAGGAAAAGTGCCGTGGAAGAAAATGAAAGTATTGATAATTATGGCTTCTGCTTATTGATACGTGAGATACGAGTTACTTTGTTTGGACGCAAGTCTCAGTGAAAACATGTTATGATAAGAGATGCGCATGTACAACGCAATACGTGATGTGAGAACTTTTTTCTTTGAATTTCATAATATCGTTGCATCTACTAATAAAAGGAATATTCCAAATATTGTTCAGTAAATTTATAAAATTAATTATAAACTAGCGATTTGATAGTATAAAGTGTCGTATTTGATAATGACTTGTACCTCTTTGTAATGTTGTTCTTTCCATATACGACTTTTAATGTTTTTACACCGTAAAAATAAAATAATATTTCAGCATAAAAGTTCGGTAAAAGTTTATCAACTTTCATTGATACTCATATGAATAAAAGGGTCAAATTCGGGTGTTACGATTGCAGCAGTAACATAGAAAGGAATGTAAAAATGATGACTGACAAAAACTATTCGACGGCCGATATATCCTTATAACAAAGAAGAGAAGAAAAAATCGATAAAAGGCGATAAAGCACAAACATGCGTTCACTTGTTTGTACTTATTTGTAATCTCTCTCGTTGTAGCAGAAATGATGGATCATTTCCTGAAAACAATTTTTGTGCGAAGTCAATAATAGACAAAGAAGGCAAACATTCACTGTATGTGTTGAAAAATTAAATAAAGAAACACAATGGTTGGAATCACATTGTACATCTAACATTCAAAAGCAAGACAGAACGCTAAATAACACTTGATGGAATGGTATAACGAAGAACAGTTAAAATTTTGAATGTAACAAACGTCTAGCTCTTAAGGCAATGGCACGGTTAAAATAATGATAAATTAAAAAGACGAAGAGGTTCTTTTCACAGCATACTATGAGTTCATGCAAACAACAGTGAATAACAGGAGCAATCCTAAGACATAAAGTCATTCTATGGGGATTTCGGTAAAGTAAAATTCAAAGACGAAACCACCAAATCGAGATTACTGTGTGATAGATCTGCGCAACAAACATCTCATCATGTTATTTCATCTCAGAGACTTTTCACTGTATGGAAAAAAACAACTGAAGGAATGACATAGAGATTACTAATCGCTCAGACATCATTAGAGTAACACAAAGATTAAGAATGGAAACAAGACGACTTCAGCAGAAGAAAACATTTTAAAAACTTTGACCTTCCCGATGAACGAAAACTAAGCAGATTGATGCGTTCGATCCTTGAAACTTCGGAGAAATGAAGAAACTTGCCTCTAATTATTTTCCGTAATTAGATAGCAGAGTTTGTTGTGATCAAAATGTAAATTGTTGTAAACTACCGGTATTAAAAGAAAATGCATAGGTACACACAATAGGTGTAACTTATGTACACACACACACTTGAGTTTGGAAACACATTAAAACAAATCTGATATCTTATGATGCTTATCAAGCTTTGAAAATATTAGATAGTTATACGTGATATTTTCTGAAAGATGTTCATATTTATTTAGTAAATTTGAGCACTTCATAGTTTCAGAATGGATTAAAGCTGTGAGGTCGTTGATTCAAATCCGTATTAGTAAACTGAGAAGGTCTATGAGCACAAAAGCAACATCAGTCTTCAAAGAACCCTATGTTGCTGAAACCCTGTCTACTATTCACGAGAAATATGTTGTTGTTCCTGCAGATAAGGCCCCAAACAACATCGTCTTC
>JAOXYI010241953.1:0-17353 GCA_028566495.1 Lithophaga antillarum
AAAGTAGGTGCAACAAGGGTCTTTGCTGACCGCTCAAAGTCACATGCATCGGATCATAACAACATTTACATAAATGTTAACCTAAGAAGAGAAAACATGGACCAAACTGCCCAGTTTGTAGAAAATACTAGTTTTACATAGACATATATATATATTTACGTTTGTGTCGTTAGCATTACGCCATAAATAATGTAACAAGTCTGAGCTGTTGTTCGATATTAAGGAATATTCTAAACGTACAAAAGAACTGACAAAGGTTTGTTCTTTGTCTTTTTTTTATTTTATTGAAACTGGAAACAAATGTAGGCTGTTGCTATATCTAGGCCTTTTAGCATGTAACCTACAAACAGTATTGTATTGTTTCTTCGTAAAAGTCGATTCGGAATACAATTGTGAGGTTACGTATCCAATAATATAATAAAGCGGGCTAATAAAAAATGCAGACAAATAAACAGTCATCTTTCCAACTTAGTAAATAATCTTTCTGGTAAACATTACACTTATGTTTCCGTCGAAATAATGTTAAACAAAATCCAACAGAATGTTTATAGAAGAGATAGAATTCTAAACTATTAGTATTTTTTGCACAAAAAGACACATAAATATCAAGATAATTTATTCGTTTTCCATAGCACGGTAGGCTCAGTACAAACACAAATAGAAATAAAAAAGAATAAAAATTGGACATTTATTTCCATATAAAACTAAGAATGAAATCAAATACAATGACAGGGTAAGCGTCTCCTGCTCTGTTTGCAGTACCCATTGTGAACTCCCAATTGTCGAAGCCTGTATTCAAGTCAAAATCTGAAGAAGAATCTATAACATGGGAAACTTATCTGCAACCAGTTGAGACGCGTGATAACTGTATTGATCAACCAACTCATGACGGCAACTATAAATTTCGAGGCAATAATTCCATTTCCGGTTTCTTATACAATGTAACCTTACTTGACAAAAATTACCCCCTGTTCTAATAATTTTGTCAACTGGAATAACCTCTAGAATCTTACATTTGTATAACACGCTCGGAAAGAAAAAAAAAACAGGATATGTTTATATCATCTTCTGATCTGCTACATTCTATTGGAATTTTTCATTTCTTTATAAATAAGACAGGGCAATTTTTTGTTAATCGTTATGACGATAGTACATTATATTTTGTAGAGGTTGCTACTGATTTTAGTATATTAATATGCTAATTTAATTTTGTGCGCTATTATTATTTGCCCCAAGGTACGTATCCTGATAAACCATCCATTTATCTGAACACGTTATTAAGTAGAGTGTACGAGGGTTAATGTCCAAGTTGAAAGCAGACAAAATATTAGGAAGTTGTTGCTTCAAGGTTTTACACTTATTTCACTCTGTTTGATTTATTGTTCATAAGTCTCAACAACAACCAAAAGAAATAAAATATATATAATAAGACATAGTAATATTGTAATGTAGGATAATAAATGCGGTTATAAAGAGTTTGAAGCGTTAATTAAAGTTCCATGTTTAAAGTAATAGACCTAAATATAACAAAGTAGTATACCATAATCAGTTAGAACTCACAAGTCCACTGAAGATGACAAATACAATTGTAAAAACAGCTGGGATTGCATAAATGGAGTGAGACCAGATGCGTCGACAGAGTAAGCATCTGCAATGCATGCATCACCCGTCATGCAACCCCAAAATAATATCCAGTTACAAAGGTCACAAAAAGGTTCAGGACGCATTCGATAGTAAATGTAGGATACGATGAAGAAAAAACATCCGCAGCAAGTTGAGACACTGATGCATTATACCAATCGAAAAACTCGTGATGACGACCATAAAATTTGTGAAGCGAAGATTTCAACCTTTCTTCCTCATATTCTTGCTTGAGTAGTTTTTGGGTTAGAAGTATACCCCTATCAGACGCTAAAAACAGACGCTTTCTATCAAGGAATTATGTATAGTAACAAAGGCCTCTGAATAAAGAATAAAATTTTACACGTATAACAATATACAGGATCCCTTGGAATGTAGCTGCTAACGTGTCCTTCATATAAATTTCTACAAAATTGATGAAATAGCACTTTTGTAAATGTGGCCACCTTAATTTCGATTTCTCGAGTTTCCGAAGGAAACTACAAATAATTTTGGACCAAAAATGTTCAAAAGTGTCGTTCCAAAGAAAATTATAGATATGTAATTATTAATGCAAAATCTTTTTTTTTTAGATTTACAGAAAAAAAACATTAAATAAAAAGTTGTCATGTTGGGGAAATTCCAATTCTAACCAATTGTATGTTAAAGGTTAAAATTTCTGGTAATTTACAGCGTTACTAAAATTTGTAGTCATTATTATCTTGATATGGTTTAATTGTTAGCGCTCATTTTGCTTTTTATTACTGACAACTGGTCTATAGAAATGATGATTTTACGCGAACATTTTGCGACAATCAAAGGATGTCCCACGACGGTCACTGAGGAACTATTAATGAGCCGTTAGAACAGTATTAAATAGAGGCTTATAAGGGCCTGTATCGCTTATCTGGTTTTGAAGTGGCCTCTATCTGGCCAGAAATTACACATGAAATATGAAGAAATATTGCGTAAATGTACCTGAGACAGAATCTCACAAAGTTTATTTCTATAGTTTGAAGAAACATTTTCTTTTTTTTCCAGATTTAATCATGTGATTAAAGCTTGACCACTTTGCCAGATCAAGATTCTAGGGTATCCGTTTGAAGAATACTTAATCACAATGAACGAAATTTGCATGTCAAAGAACATTTTTGTAAGTTATTCTCTCAGAAGCCTTGTTAATCTTTGCGCTTAGGTTTAATATAATTTAAACAATATTTTGTTCATAATCTGAAATTCTTTCGATAACAGGACTAAGCCTATCTATATCCTAGACCTTGGCCATATGGACCCTGCAGCCTCTATTTCAGAATTTTTTGCATGTAATAAATTCACTTCAAAAATGCAGGGTTCCATTCAGCAACCCAAGCTGGTTAACACGAGATGAATTTTTGCATAGCCGCCATATTGAACGTCTGATCAGCATAAACTCATTGGTTTCAGGCAAATGTTTGAAATTTCGGCCAATCAGAAAACATTTTGTATTGTGACGGCCATACGGAATTTCCGATCATCGCGAAGTGAAAAGATTTTGTAGTTGACCAGCCATAGATAATTTCTGTAAAGTTTAAATTCATTCGACCAAATTGTTTCAGCCAAGAAGATTTTTCAAATTGTAGACAACAGAAAACATTTTCCCCCGTAGCGGCCGTTCTGAAAGTTCGATCGGCATAAAATAAGGAAACTTTATAGAAGACCATCATATTTTGCAATATATTTTTTTCTTAAATGCCCAATTGGTTTCAGACAAGATCTGTTTGGAATTTCTACAGGTCAGAAATTTTTGCCTTCTGGTAACCATTCGGAATGTCCAATAGAACAAAATGAAAAATTTTTAAAGAGGACCAATTAAAATGAACATTTCCCTCAAATTTCAGTTCAAATGGTCATGTTGTTCAGACAGGAAGATTTTAAAATTTCTGTTAATCAGAAACCATTTTGCCCTATGGTATCCAATTTGTATGTTCAATCACCATTAAATAAGGAAACTTAATAGAGACCTATTCATCTATTATTTCTGTAAAGTTTCCGCTCAAATGGCCAATCGTTTTGGACAAGAAGATTTTTTGAAAATTTCAAACAATTAGAAACAATTTTGCCCTGTGACAGCCATATTAAATATCCCATCGCGTAAAATGAAGATACTTTGTAAAGGACCATCAATAGACCACTTTCAGTTGAATGGACCATATACTTTCATACAAGTAGATTTTTAAAAAATATCAGGCAAACAGAAAGTGTTTTGGTCTGTGGTTGCCGTACGCAACGTTCGATCAGCACAATATGAGGCAGCTTCGTAGATGACCATCTAATGATTATTTCTGTTTCAGTTTAATCGGTGGTTTCAGATTTTTACAATTTTCGGTGCGCATTATTCATCAGAATGATATAGTTCACTGTGGGTAATCCGGGTCTCACCTGAAAACCACTATTCACCAGATGGGCCATTCGCTGATATAAGTACAGGAAAATCCAAGAGACGAAGCACTGTTCAATCTTGCCGAAGACACGGTTTGACAAAAAGGCGTAAGGGGAACGTGTTTTCTTTCAAGCAAATCTTTTTTTACATGGTGTTAAATAAAAGTTCCTCTCTTTTTGCTAGCCATTGTCAGAAAGCAGATTGTGTGAATACAGCAAAAAAGCAACAATAACAAAATAATAATAATAATTGAAATGGAAATTAAGCATTAATAGTATGTTTGACACACAAGTAGAAGATTTAAAGTTATTTGGCAAGATCAGTTTCCAGGTTCACTTTTGTGCACTCTTACTTCATTTTACCGGCCATATTTCTACCTATCACTGTTCCCATAAATCGCAGATGTCGACGTAGTCAAATATCTAACGTTGACGGATTCATACTTTTGGCGGGAGTGCGTTTCAACCATCAAATAAAAAGAAGTTACAGTCTGATCTCTCCAAAACGAACCTGATCCAATCTTTAGATTAGCTTTTAAATCGGACGTTGCCTCAGTTTCGTGGAACGTATCTGAAACAAATCGAAGGAGAAATCGGGAAAAGTGATGTTGTGAAGTTAAGTTTGTAGAACGCATAGGAAGAATATATGTGTTTCGAATTGTTTAAAATGCATCCACCAGTTCTTCAGCGAAAGAAAAACAGAAAGAAAATAGAAAAAAAAGTTCTATATTAAATTATGCCACATAACCTGTGAAAAGGTACACATATATGAAACAAAATGTCATTCTGACAGGAATAGATGGTTTGACTTTCTACGCAGCGTATTTTTGCGTCAAAACTATATGTTAAATTATAAACTTATTAATCTCTCTCTCTGTGTCGTTTCAATACCATTGATGCTTTCAGTTCGTATTATGTCTATATCTACAACGCACAAGATAAGATTTAGACTATATAATTTTTAATTCATTTTAATTGTTGTTTCTTATGACACCTAAATCAACATTAAGCCCATTCACGAGTCTAAGAAGAAATTTCCCCATCACATCTTGCTTCATTCATCACCACATTTCGCTGGTAGACGTGAGAAAGTGAATAAACACAAATGCTTATGTTTGTTATTAAAGTAGGAATCACGATATTTGCCACAAATTAAACTTAAATACATTGGTATTTTAGTTCATAGATATAATTATAAACGTATGATACTAAGAACGGGTTGCGATAAGGCCTGTTTTTGACCCCCTTGTTTCGTTGAAAATAAAATTTTACAGTACTAATTATTTTGTATTCTCTTTAAGTAGCTATATGTCCCTTCTTTGTAAAATGATGATGACTTCTCAAATTGTACGTCATTTCTGTGCGCTAGAGGTGGAAAATGCAGGGTACCTTAAGGTAAATTTTACACTTGCAATAAAGAAAAATACCCTTAAGTAAGTGTACATCATATGAAAATTAACGTTGACGCGCATGTATAACCTACATTATATTTTTGCTGGAAATTGGACATATAAGTAGCGTTAAATTTTATGAAGATATTTTTAGTTACGCAAGCACGTCATACTTCAACATTGAAATATGCTTCAAACTGCACTTAACGCTACATTATGCAATATTGATACATTTGCTTAGTATTTAAGTATAACGCGCATGGAGTACCAGCAAGATCGTCATATAGTGTATGCAATTTATAGTAAAAATATTTTGCTGGTACTCCATGCGCATCATAATTAATTTGTACATAATGTTCACGTAAGTAGCGACATTTTTCCATAGGCGTAACGTTAATATCTCAGTAGGGTATCAATAATCATCCGTCTCAGGAGCAGAGAAGGGGCATGCAAATTGAAAAGTAATAATAATTCTACAAAGTACAAACATATAGGCACAAAAAGAGAACATAGATTTTTTGGAATTGTGAAATTTTTTTTCGCCAAAACCGGGGGCCAACTATAGGCCTTATCGCAACCCGTCCTTCATTTTATGTCTTAGCCCTAAGTAGAAAATAACCTTGCAAATGTTTTCTAAATTGTAGAAGCTTCTGCGAGGAAAACATTGACTATATTACGCATCTTATATATTAAATGTTCTATTTGTAACATTAATTGTCCAGCTTTATTAATATTTTCTTCAAAAATGAACTGTTATATACATGTACTTCTTCTATGTACTAATTTTACGATTTTAGCTGTTGTGGAAAGTGCACAGGTAATAAGAAACCTTATAATCCGCCTTATCTCATCTACTTTAAAAAAAAAATGCTCCCCTTTGAGACATTCAAATTTGGCACTACCCCCCCCCCAACCACCCCTTGGAGATAAACAATGACCGGGCACTAATATGATCGCAAAACATCGCGGTCGTATAAAAAGTGTTCCGATAGATTAAATCCGCGAAATCCTGTTAAAATATGAAAACCCTAGATGTCCCTATTAATTTTCCAGAAATCCAGAGTTTGCATAGGCGAAATCCTGAATTCCCGAACTGAAAAAACTGTCAGTCCCAGCATCCTCCTCCACCCCAAGAAAGGTATACAGTTTGTATTAATCATTATACTGGGTTGCAAATGTTTCATATTTTATTTTTTTCTGTAAAAAATTGCTTTCTAAGCATGATATAATGATATATGAACCCAGGGTGAGTACAGACAATGGTAGGTATGTTCCAACATTCGAGGTCAAGTTCGGCCAAACGCGTTTTGGGACCATCAATGAAAAAAATGTTGGTTTCCTGTTTCCTAATAAATGAACCCCCACCGTACCCACTTCAAACACTCTTGGTCGGGAAACAGCAAACAGACATTTTTTAAAAAACGGCCTGGAATGAGGTATTTTTTTGCAGCCAAAATATTGTAAAGAGGGTGATCATTAGTAAGTCTGTAATTAGTTACATGTATGTTTGTCTAAAATTTTGACTTCAGTTAACATGTTTTTCTTCCACAACTAGTATATTGACTTACCTTAATTTTAAGAGAAAAACATGAAATTAATTTTTTGTCATTATCATAAGAAGAAGAATACAAAAAGGTTGGAAATGACCCAATATTGCATTTGTCAGTCTGTTTTGAGACAAAAAAATTTCACAATATCAAATTACCTTTGAAAATAGGTATTGTATATTTTGGGAATTTCAGGCTAACACCATGCATACCTACAGAAGGAGGCCTTAAATATGTTTTAATCCTGAATTATGTCTACTAATATCAGGAAAAGGTTTAACATGACCTCCGTAGTTCATAAAAAGATAATTCTGGTGAAAAAAAGATTGGAATTTTGTTACTGTTATCTTGTCGTTTAATTAATTCAATCTTTGAGACTGAGATTACAAATTTGAAATTTGCTAGGTTTTCTTTGTATAGATCTGATCTCTTTATTCACAATACATGTAAATGTACTTTTTCATGATGATGGTACTTCATTATGCACTTTGGGGATTAGATTTGGCAATTTACATTGCATGAAATGGTGAAAAATGGATATTTATACTTATTTGAACCAGACTGACATATGGTTTTATATGTTGTCAAAGCCCGTTAAAATTTCCCAATGAGTATTCTAGGTGAAGTGTAACATGGTAACATTCAAATGAATAAAACAGTAACAAAAAAGTAAGGACTTGGCCAATTTATTTGTTTTCCTTGGGAAATTATATGTCCACAGTACAAGGGTTTTAAAAACCTAAAAATTTCAAAATAATATCATTTGTAAAAATATTGTTATTCAATGACCTTTTTGTGCTATGATGTTGATTTTTTACTCAATGCTCTATTCATGTTACAAGAGAAACTATCGTTGCAGAAATTGAGCTTCCATGATCTTCTTCGCTTATTAAATGCGACCAAATACCAATCATGAGAGAAGAAATTCCTGCACCTACCGTAGCATTACACTATGACCATCTTCGTAAACTTAGTGACATTATTCCGCCTTTAGATGAAACTACACAAATGTTGTTACTTATAGACAGGTATCTAGGAGAAGAACGTTATGTTTATGATCAAATAACTGGGCAAAATCGTACACCTTATGCACAGAAATTAGCACTTGGATGGGTCATCATTAGTGAAACTGGCTTACGAAAGGTGCATATTACAAACAAAGTGAATGTAAATAAAACATCTGTGTTAAGTAATGGAAGAACGTCCATAGGTAAGCCATGTACACATGACATTAATGTAAAGGAACATTACTCTGTAGATTTTACAAAAAAGGAACCGTTCACAGCTGAAATTGGAAGTGCTATATTTGCTAGGACTGCCGACGATGACAAGGTTGGATTTTCAATTGAGGATAAGGATTTTATTAAGATGATGGAAACAGGATTTACTAATCTGTCGAGTGGTAATTGGAGTGTCCCACTTCCTTTTAAGCAAAATCGGCCGGCATTACCGAACAACTTTCAAAAAGCATATGAGAGAGCAGAGAATTTTGAAGTCAATTTAAGGCGTAATCCCAAGAAAAAGGAACATTTTTGCAAGTTCTTGGATAAAATCTTCAAGGACAGACATGCTGAGGTAGAGCCTGAAATCACACAAGGAAAAGAATGTTGGTATTTACCAATTTTAAGTGTCTATCATCCTAAAAAACCAAGCAAAATTCGTGTTGTCTTCGCCTCTTCTGCCAAGTTTAAAAGGCGGTCTTTGAATGATACACTATTTACTGGACCAAATCTCACTAACAGTTTATCGGGAGTCTTGCTCAGGTTCAGGAAAGAACAAGTTGTGGTGACAGCTGACATAGAACAGATGTTCTTCAATTTTTATGTACATGAACAACACCGTGATTATATGCGATTATATGCTACAAGGACAATAACCCTCAAAATGAACTGATGCAATACCGAATGCGTGTTCATGTCATTGGCAATTCACTTTCACCAGCAGTCGCAACTTTGGGTTACATAATTTTTTTCCAACAACAAGAATGTTCTTGCTAGATTCCTAAAAGAATGACTTGGCAAAAGACATTAGTGACATTGACTTTGACTCAAGTAGGCAGAATTTGCAGACAAGTTTAGGTCTAAATTTCAACATTGAATCAGACGTCTTCACTCATCAAGTATGCAACGGAAACAAACCGTTCACGAAAAGAGACGTATTGTCTACAATCAACAGTGTTTTCGACTGTACTTTTAGGTGGAAAAATTCTTTTCAGAAATGTTCTAACTAAGAACATGGGTAGGGATGCAGACTTCTCAGAGGATTTGTTGCTGGAATGGGAAAAATGGAAGTCATCTTTGAAAGACCTCGAACTTTTACATATACCGAGGACATATTCCAATATATTACTCATGGATTCCATTAGGAAAGAGTTACATGTTTTTTTAGATGCCTCTAAGGAGGCGATTGGAGCTGTAATATATCTTAGACGTTCAATTCAAATGGAGGGTTTCAACAAGGATTTTTTATGGGAATGGCTAATATAACACCATCATCATGGTCATACGATTCCGAGACTGGAATTATGTGCTGCCGTGCTTGCTGTAGAAGTTTCAAAATTTATTTTGGAACAATTGCATATTTCTGTTGATTCAACAATCTTTTACACTGACAACAAGGTCTTACTTGGCTATATAAAAAATGAAACTCGCCGATTTTATGTTTGTGTTGGAAATCGTGTGAACAAAATGAGGAAATTCTCAGCTCCAAGTCAGTGGAACTATATTTCCATGAATGGAAACCCAGCAGACCAAGAAACTAGGCCAGTAAAGGCAAAGGATATTTCAAATTGTCTTTGGCTTAAATGACCATCATCATTGCAAGGTCACCATACTGGATCAGAACATTATACCTTTGAAATAATTGAACAGGAACTGGACAAGGGCGTAAGACCAAACATTCAGGTTTGCAAAACTGCTGTTAGTCAAAGACTTGAGAAAAAGATTGGCAACTGCATTACTAAAGCTCCGACAAATTACAACAAAGTATCATAAGTCAGGTTCAAATTGTGCTGGTCCACGGGAAAAGTTGTATAGGGAATATAACAGTTCGTTTCGGGAAAAGTTCAGCGTGAGTTTTATGCTAAGGAGATTGAGTGTCTTAAGAACAACAAGCCGATACCAAGAAAGAGTTCTCCATTGTATCTTTCGCTTGTCTTAGATAATAATGGCATGCTCAGGGTTGGCGGCATACTTAATTGTGCAAAACTACAAACTGGTGAAAAAAATCCGATCGATTGTTATCTCCGGAAAACATCACATTGCTACATTGTTAGTTGTTGTTGATATTATCATGAGGCTACGTGTCACCAGGGACGACAGTTTACAGAGGGAGCTGTACGCAGTGCAGGTTTTTTTATCACAGGAGGAAAGCGCCTAATTTGCTCCTTACTGCATCACTGTGTCACATGTCGAAAATTGCGAGGAAAACTTGCGTATTAGAAGATACTTCCGATCTAACTGACCGTCAAACTCCATGCCCACCATTTACTTATGTCGTGCCGGATACCTTTGAACTCTGCAACATTGTCGATAGACGCACAAGAGGTGGGCAAATTAATTCTAGGAGTTATGCTATTATGTTTTCAGGCCTTGCCTCCAGGAGAATACTCACTGAAATAATTGAAGAAATGTCTTCTTCTTCATTTATAGATGTACAGAGGAGATTTATAGCACTTAAAGGCGCGGTTAAGGAATTCCGTTCGGACCGATGGACAAACTTCGTTGGAGCCACAGATGCATTAAATATTGATGTCATGAATGTTAAGGACACTTCACTGCAAAAATTTGTCTTTAATAGTGAAACTGTTTGGAAGCACATTATTACTCTTACATGGTAGTTGCATGGGAGAGGATGATTTGGATCACATGCAAAGATTTTAGACTCAATGTTATACAACGTCAATCGTTTAACTCATGGTGTTTTATGCACAAGTGTGTGCTATAGTGAACGGAAGACCTATCGCAGCAGTTTCGACGGATCCAGAATCTTCGACTGTGTTATCACCATCAATATTGCTAACACAAAAAACAAATACAACTACAGACTGCTATGAATACCTTGATATCAGAGATACTCAATGGAAACATGTCCAAGTTGTATCAGATATTTTTGGAAGCGTTGGCAAGAACGATATTTACAAACTCTACAGTCACCAACAAAATGGTGTGAAGTACAGAGCAATGTAAAGAAGGGTGATATTGTAATAATGCGTGACAATCATCTTTCTAGAAATCAGTGGCAAATAGGAATGATCGATAAAATATTTCCAAGTACAGATGGCAAGATTCGTAAAGTTTCTGTGCGTATGATGAAGGACAAGAACTCTGTCATATATACACGTCCAATACCTGAACTAGTGTATCTGTTGTCGCTTTAAATTCATTCAAGGCACTTGTTTGTATCAGTAACATCATTAGTGACTGTTTAAGTAGACCTATAGGTTTAGTTAGTGCATAAGTAACTTAGAGACGTTTAATTATTATGGTTAGAAGGACAGTCAAATCTGCTTCTATAAGCAGTTTCAAGTGATATCAGTATTATGTTCATTTTATTCTAGTCATGGTCGTTATTTTTTTTTATTTTGTTTACAATTTTAAAGCTATAATAGTGAATTCTATTCGAAATCAGGTGGGGAATGTGGTGGAACAGTTTCAGTTTGAGTTATCTTTCTTTAGTCAATTTGTAAATTGTCAAATTGAAAGTGGAAAGTGGAGGTCATTTATGTCCCTTTTTATACTCTTTTTAGTTTGAGATAATTTTACTAGAACAACGGAACTGAAACAGCATGGCTTAGGTCACAATCTTCAAAACAAATAAAGCAATTTAGATCCCGACAGAGTAAGTTTATATTCCAGTGTTCCTTTGTTTATGAAACATTGTTTACATGCTAACGCATTCACACATTCTGTATTTTAAGGTTAATTGAAAGTGTAAACACACATAAGCCTGTTCAGAACATTTTATTTTTATCCACATTGTTTATTGTTTTTGTTTTGCGTATATCTGCATAGATCTGGGTATATAGTTAAAAGGTGTATTACACTTTTATCGATTAGGTTAATTGTCAAATTACAACTTATAGTCCACTATTTTCATTTTTATTAAAATCTATGGAACGCCATATCCGCCACTATTCAAAAATGGATAAATTGTTATTGTGAAAATTAACAGCATTTACAACTGAATATTATGAATTAGCAATATGTACGTTTTGCATTTAACATTTTATTTTATTGTTTGGTTTCGTATTTTCTATTACATAATCAAATTTTTGTATTGTAATTTTTCACTTGCACATGCTTTTAGATTTGTCAGTAAGTTTAGTCTCTTGTAATTTTCAGCTTTTTAACTCCGAGAAAAGCTAATGTAGCAAATAAAAACTTATAGAATAAAGCAGTTTGCTACGCCTTATGCGTCAACATTATAGGCATGTTTGATTAAACTGGCTCGACAGTTTTAGACGAAAAGATTTTTATTTATTTTTTGCAATAAGGTCCTATGATAAACTATGTCCCACGGTGGCAGCCATCTTGGATGGAGGTCGGAGTCAATGAACACAATTTAGAATGTGGACAACCAAAGGACCATATTTGTCACATTTGGCTTATTTCGGAGGAAAAGATTTTTATATATTTTTCCTATAGTGTCCTATGTTAAAATATTTCCCACGGTGGCTGCCATCTTGGATGGATGTCGGAGTCAATAGACACAATTTAGAATGTAAACCATCCAAGGACCATTCTCGTCTTATTTGGTGTAAATTAGCTTTATGGTTTCAGAGGAAAAGATATTTTATATATTTTGCCATAAAGTTCAATGTTAAATTATGTCCCGCAGTGGCAGCTATCTTGGATGACGAACCAACTTGTTGGATAAAGTTTTGAAAGAGGACTACCAAAGGACTATCTTTACCAAGTTTGGTTCCATTTGCCTGAGTATTTCTGACGAAGAAGATTTTTGAATAAATTTACTGCTAAATTACGGCTAATTTGCATAAATGGGAATGACGGCCATCTTGGAAAACCGATTGACTTGTCGGATATAATTTTGAAAGAGGACTATCCAAGGACTATATGTACCATGTTTGGTTCTATTTGGTTTCGAAGAAGATTTTTAAAACTTTAGAAATTTTCGATCAATCAGAGGCCATGGCGGCCATCTTGGATGAAAGTAGGGGTCTTCGGATACATTGTTGAAAGAGGACCTCCAAGGAATCATCCGTGCAAAGTTTGCTTTCAATTGGCCCAGCGGTTTCAGAGGAGAAGATTGAACAGCCAACAACGGACGGTCAACGACGATAGACGCCAAGTTATGGCAAAAGCTAACATGACATTTCGGATCAGGTGAGCTGAAAAAAAAGAAGAATAAAAGAAAGAAAACAAAAGAAAATCATGCTATGGGTCAAATAAGTCAGTTGCTGCAAAATTTACGTCTTTATTGTTCATGTACTAATACTTGAAACAACTTTTGAAAGTGAAACATTTGTCAGAATAATATAATAGAGTCTATTCATATAAGTCGTATCATATTTCATCGTGGATATATTATTTCATAGTTTTGTCAATTAAGGTTGTATAAATTCTAATGAGTTTTAAATTCTGCTAAATCTCGATCGAGATTTAGGGTGTACGTGCAAGATTTGAATTTCGTCTGTATCGAGATTTAAATGTGTGTGAATAGACATACTCATCACCTGACACTGCTTGCAGCAGGTATCATGTGTTCGAATATTACCCGCTAATATTAATAAATTATTTAAAAATATACAAGCAGTTCTTTCTTTTTCTTTCTTTTTTTTTATATTTTCCCGACTATATTTTAAAATCCTGTTAATTTTCTTTATCCAGCTTCACAATGTATATATACATGTATTTACAGAAGTCCATTTCTAGGGTTTATAATGAAACTTAAAACAAAATATTTCGATTGTCAATTTTTGTTTTTTTCTTTTTTTTTAGATTTTAAACATATTTTATTTATAAATAATATGAATGGGATTGGGCAACAGGCACAGCCTATATTAGCCTTTACCTAATACATGGTACCTACATAAATACACCAACAATTAGAGATACATAAAAATAGAACAATACAAAAAGGGATAACTCTTGTTATAATTTTAACTATTTCAGTGTTTGAGTCATACGAATAAGTAGAATTTCCTGATAAACAGTAATGTTATCTATATCGCCCACTACTGGCAAAAGAGAATTAAACAATGTTAATCTCGCACTATCATACTGTGGACATATCATTAAAAAGTGATCATAATCTTCAAAAATATCGTTACAATTTGGACATCTAGTATGGTCAGAGAGACAATGATTGAATAAATGGACATTTAAGTTACTAGTTTCACTTCTGAATTGGCAATGCTATATATTTTCTTTTCTCCTTCCATAATTAAAGTATGGTTGTGATACAATGTTATTACAACTTTTTTATAACCTACCTTTGAAAAATGTCCAAATTTGGGGATTCTTTAATATAGGATGACAGATCATTCCATAACCTAATTGACGATGGGACAAAAGTATTATAATATGAATTAGTTCTACAGAATGAGGATGTAAAGCAATTTCGTTTCTTAAATTATATGGTGTTTCCCTAGAACGATGTGGTTCAATTTATTCATATAGATAATCTGGGGTTACTCTGTTTAATATTTTATAAAATAGAATAAGTTTATGTTGTTTTCTTCCACAAAAGAGAGTTTCCCAAGCTAATTCTGAGTAGAGCTTTTGTCTCGAGGAATTACATCTTAAACCAGTCATAATTCTTGCAGCTTCTATTTGTATATTTTCAAGTAAATCAGATTCCTCTTGTTTACAGTTATCCCAAACCACATCACTGTATTCTAAAATGGGCCTTATAAAAGCAAAATATAAACAAATAAGGGAACGTCTGTCTAATGTATATTTCAAAAGACAAAGTATATTTAAACGACCACTGGCCTTCTTGCAGATTTTCAATATATATTTTTCATATTCCTTTAGTTTGGAAAGAAAGTCCAAGATGGCAGTAACTGCTTACCGTAATAATTTGTTTTTGAGCATACCCAAAATATACAGGAGGATAAATATTATCTCTTCGTGTACATACACTATTTTCAGTTTTCTGTGGATTGAATTGAACTGCCCAACTTTTAGCCCAGTTAGAAATACTATCTAAATCATCTGTGAGTGAAACTGCAGCTTCATTGAAGCTTTTATCGAGACGTTGAAAGCCGAGCGAGCTTACGAGGAATCGATCCCTCGTTGGCTCTTCTCGATTCCTTTCCAACCCCTTCGTCCGCTTTTCACCTGCCGACAGTATAACTTTCGATAGGGCGTTATTTTTTTATACAAATGTTTCTGTGCATGACATGTGTTTCTGAGGTCGAATTCTTTTATAATTTTATTTATGATATTTTATTTGTCGTCTGATATACAATGTAATCTAAAATGCGTATTCATGACAATGTAATTCATTAATCTGATAACAGCAATTTGAAATTTATTTCGTTCCGTTCCGTTCCGCAAAGTACTAATTGCTCTGAGGAATTGGTACTTTACGGAACCGAACGGAACAAAGAGATTTGATCAGGAGATTTATGTAATAACAAAGTATGATACATTTTTTTTGCACGTGTTTCTTGGGTATAAGTCTTTTATAATTCTGTTCAAGATATTTTATATCTCGACTGATATGCTCCGTATTCTAAACTGCGCATTCATGACATTGTAATTCATTATAAATTTAATAGAAGGCACCGTTCATACGAAAACTGTCTCCCAACAAGAGGCGTTATCCGATTTGCAAATCTGATAACAGGAATTTGAAATTTATTTATTCCGTTCCACAGAGTACCAATTGCTCTGAACATGCTGAAGAATTAGTACTTTACGGAACCAAACGGAACAAAGAAATTTGATCAAGAGATTTATATGATAACAACGAATAATGCTAATTTTTCTGCGCATCATCATATAGTCTGTAAATTCATGAAACTGGACTGGAAAAAATGGTGACTGTACTCTGAGGATATATCCTTCTCCTTAGATATCAATTGTAAATGTATTTAGTTACAACATGTACAAGTGGGTTTCTGATGAGGAAGTGAAATCATGATGTAACTGTCATAAGTTACTTTCTTACTAATGACGTAGGCTAGGTTGCGACAGGGACATATATGTCTCTGGCTGCGCATATTAAAAAATCTTTCAAAGGTTTCACGGAAAACTTCTATACAGTTACCTCCTTTCTCTCAAAATCAACGTATTCTTGATAGAACATCTGTAGAAAACAAATAAAATGTTTGACAAGATCACGACTAAAGGTAATATTGTATGGCCCTACGCTATAGTGGAAATGAGGGAGGGCTAGCAGGTAGTGCATAAATCTATATGTCTGTGCTGGATCACATTTACATTTACATTTAATTATATTTCTCATCATCTTTTTTAATACATGTGACTCTAGTACATACGTTTCTTTCCCCCAGCACTCTCTCTTCCCTTGCCGCTTTTTTCAGAGGAAGACGCAGGCCTCATTCGAAGGACAACTTGGGCTAACCACAGCTTTTTTTACCACATCGGATCACACTGAATATACATTACAAACATTGGATCACATACTGTGTTCATTGTTTCACATAGTATTACCAGGCTTTGTAATTAAATAGTGTTAACCCACCCCCTGTTTGGTTACTCGAGCCCTGGATCAGGTTATACTTACTGCATCGCGGCAGTACATATATTTTGGAGGTGAAATGTAAGAAAATATAGCATTTCTAACGTTAAAACAACTATGTAATATACTAGAGGAAAAATCTGAAGCACAGAATACGACTTCCGTTCGCTCTACTGGTACTTCGGCCTTTCTTTTCCTTAAACGCCATTTTTTAAACGTTTTTAGTTGAATGTACTCCTTGACTGGCAAGGCATCAAATGACAATTTAACTGTTGTCATTGATTCCTAGTTCCATTTTTGTGTCAAAACAAAATCTTGGTTATCATGTAATCATTTTCCACCCCTGAACCCCGGGCCCTGAACAATCGAATACACTTTCAAAGTTGTCACGATTTTTGCACATTGTCTCTGAGAGTTTCAACTGTGCACTAAGTCCCAGTGGGGCTGTTTTTGCGTTCTGTCAGTACATATAGGCATGTCGAATATACTGTATTCTGCCAAATACCCCCTTGAAAATGTGAAAAAAATTCATAGAAGCAGTTTTTCAAATATAGGTTTGTGATATATCATAAAGCACAAAATTGTTAACGCTGTTGATGCAAGCCAAAATTAGGTCATTTTGACATGCCTGTGACCTATTTTTGTTGAAAAGCAGGTCATGACACTTATCACAAACATAGGGTTGTGACACCTCATATCATTCGG
>JAOXYI010241954.1:0-10825 GCA_028566495.1 Lithophaga antillarum
TTTTTTTTTTTTTTTTTTTTTTTTTTTTTGTCAAGGAGATAACGCCCCAAATTTTACTTCCTTTCAATAATATAGGTTTAATTGTATGGTCGAACATATGTATACACGATTTTATATTCGATGTTGCATCTGTAAATGATTTCTTTAATTTAAATAAACCTTTTAAAGTCCTCCGAAACAGGTCATTTTTTGCATATGAAAATGTGTCTGAAGCACTAAAAATTAGCCCCAGATATCTCATAGGTTTGTACACAGCTTAAAACTTTTACTTGAAAGGGAAATTGTAAATTATACGGTTTTCCAGCTTTATTAAATATTATATTTTTTTCGTTTTTTCTGTGTTAATTTCGAAACAGTACTTACTACAATATTGTTCATTTTTTTAAAACAGTTCTGAAGTCCTGTCTCTGAATTGGATAACAAGACTACATCATCCGCAAACATTAACGAATTAAGATTTAAATCGCCCGAAACGGCAGGGTTACATGTCTCATCAAAGATTTCTGGTAAATCGTTAATAAAAATTTTAAACAAATTCAGGTCAAAGTATACCCTTGCCTCACACCAATATTAGATGTAAAATTTGGTGAAAGTTGAGTTTGAAGTTTTATACTAAGAATATTATTATTATACATCTTTTTAAATATCATTTATTTCTATAGAGTTGAGCTTAAGAAACAAGGCTGGATGGACAACAGTATAAAAGTCTTTTTTAAAGTCCACAAAGCAGTAAATAGTTTGTTTGTCCCTGTTTTCTTCATCTTTTCAATCAAGCATCTTAAAATAAACATGTGATCAGATGTTCGAGATTTTCTTTCAAATCCAACTTGTTCTTTTTGAATAATATTGCTTATATGGAAGAAACTTTTCCAGTCTATTACTTAATATTTTGTTAAACAATTTAACAAGACAGCTCATAATAGCTATGCCTCTATAATTACCTGGGCCCAATGGATTTTTTATGTAAATAAAGGTTTAATAAATGAAATCTTCCAGCTATTAGGATAGGCAGAGCATGATAATATATAATTAAATATTTTTTAATAAACAGGGAGTAATTGATTCCTTGGAATATTTTGATATTTCATTTAAAATTCCATCCAGGCCTTTTAAGACTATTAATTGCTTTTACTATTTTCTGTTCTCTAATTACAAAATTAAGAGCAGAAAAAGTGGTAAATTGTTCTTTATCTATTAATAATTTATTTATTTCGTCAAGACGATTTTTAAATTTGGGGGAGTGGTATTTAGTTTTGAACAAATGACTAAACCATTCATCAACAGGAATTCGTGGGTCCGGAGAGTTATCTCGTTCTTTAGTAAATGTATTTAATAAATTCCAGTATTCTTTACGATTATTTTGGCAAACATTATCTAATTTTTCAATCGCTGTTTTCTGAAATTCTCTTTGTTTTTTTCCTGCATAATTTGCTATATTGTTTTTGAAGTTTATAGAAGCCTTCTGTTATTAATGGATCATGTGGAAATTTTCCATAACGTTTACCCTTATAGTCAACATCTACAGAATCAATGTTTAAAGTTATTTGTTTTTTTTATCAAAACTTTACACAATATGGATAATTTATTTTGAATAATAGGGCTATCCCTAACCTGTTTAAACTTGACCTCTGAATCTGGAGTCCAAATGAACTGACAAGGAAAATCTGTCATTTTTGTTTTACTTTCTTGCTGCCAAATATTTGCAAGAATTCTAATAGAAATTAATGAGTGATCTGAGAGTCTTGGAATTACATCATTAACTCATGTCCTATGAGTCATATATCCAAAGTTTAACAAAATCAAATTCAGAAAACTTTTCAAAAAGTCTTCAGAATCCCGAGAGAAATTCAGACAATAAAATGTTTTAGAATGAACATGATGAAGACTATAAAGTCCATTAGGCCCAAGTCCGAGTGATGTAAAGGTTAATATAGGCTTTAGGAAAAAAATACTTTTTAAAAATTGTGGATTCAGATATATCTTTACCATAAAAGCGCTGGGATTCGCGACACCTGAATCCATTGACCTCATAAAATGTATTACAACATTACAAAATAACAAAGTTAATTTGACACATCCATCTGCATTCTACTGTTATATCCTTCTTCTTCTGTGCTTTTTATATCTGGTATTTATTTGCTGATAAATAATTTTTAATGTTATACTGATTTTAAATTATATACAATCTTTTAGTTGAGATTAAAGTGGAACCACCACCGAATCGTGGAGGACGGAAGGTTCAAAGGTTTTCGGGTAAGAGCTTTTATATAACAGTTAGATCTTCTCAGTCACATGATGTAAGAGAAGTAATGTTTTTGTTTCAATTATTATATTCATTGGATCTGTTCATCCTCAACATGGAAATATTTTCAACGCTGTGTTGCTCAAAATAAAATATCGTATGCTTGTGTCTATCTTCACACATTTCAGCCTGATAGATATTTTATCTCAAATTTTGGAAAATTATTTTGTATTAATTCCACCGGATTTTCCTCTCTCAGCCTTTCAATGGCTGAAATAGAGAAATGAAAGATGCATTTTGACATCACGTCATTGATAATGACACAAAGTCAACAAAGGAATTATATAAAGTAAAGAAAGAAACGTGCGTTAAACTGATTGGATAATTCTCCTACTGCTCAAATAAATTCAATTTTAAATTTAGTCAGCTTGCTTCAGTGGAAAAATATAGTGACACACACAAAGCAGACGGGGTATCTACATTTAATAAACCAAGAAGATTTGGTGTAACATAGTTCTATATTCGTATATTTGATTTTGTATTTGAGTGAATGTTGTTTAATCTTTATTTCTGTGTGTTAGAAAAAAATATGGACTTGTATTTAACTGTAAATGAGACATACAAGGTCAGAATTAGTAATGAAACAGGAATTTTATTTTGTTTTCTTGTTCTGTTGTTGTGGTCTTACATGTATTATATCCAAACTTATTTTTGGATTATACCAATAACTCCTCTGTTGTTTTCGAATGTTATGGAATAAACGCTATAAAACTGAATACACAATCATGGCTATGATATAATTATGTGCTTTGTTATTCGGTATATTTTTCGTTTACAGTGCCACATTTTAGTATCCAAGAATCAAGTATGTATTAGAAATAGTATGAGTCGCATTCACTTGTCAGTTACATGTGTATGAATTTTCTGCTACCCAGTACTAAATACATAAAAACAGAAACTCAACATATTTTAGCTGTCCAGCTTTCAATTGGGGGTCTGTATGTCTGAGAGATTTAGGTCGCTGACTAATGACTAATAGCCTAACACCGCTATTCCTGTCCCGCTCGCCCTCTTTCATGTGTTAACGTTACTCATGGTCGACTGTTTCACCGGTCAGCTGGATAGCTGTCCGGGCTTCTTCCCCCAATAAGTTTAGTAGTCACGATATAGCTGAAAAATTACTGAAAGTACGATTGATAAATCCCCAACAACCCAATCCTAATTATAACTCTGCTTACTATGTTCTGCTTTAAAACTACACACAGAAGTTACTTCTATATGTTAAGGTATTTTAGAAAGCTGACAAAATCTGACTCAGAGTTTACATAATTGGTCTTACAATATAACTGTCCTCGTAAGCAGAAAATTTGGATGAAAGCTGGAATCAGCATTGGATTGTTGCTTTTCGTCTCTATCTCTAATACTTTCAGTTATGCTTTCCACTCATGATAAAGGTTCTAACATATTATCTGTTGAATATAGAGTGGAATCAAGGTTTGCCATAATATCGACCATTTTTGTTGACCTTTGCTGACAAATTTTCAAAACGCAAAATAAAGAGTACTAGTGGTGCCTAAAATTGAACGACTACCCACACCAATTGACGACTTTCTTTTTTGGAGCCATTCTACAACTATATGTACACAATTTGTACCATTAACGAAAAAAATGATTTCGTAATATACAAAAGGATCGACAGTACGTTTAATCTTATTTAGTCCCTCCTCACGCCTGACCTTTTTAGAGAAGATAATATTGTCTTTACGTGGTCTTCCATCCATAGTCTTTTGGAAGACTAACGTGGTAACAAATCATCACATCCTAACCTTTTTCCACCTACATTTACTCTCAGTTTTTACGGCAATTTGTACTGTCCTGTTTGTTTTTAGTTTTCAGGGTAGTTCATGTCTGTTTCTCGTAGCTCTTGTTGTTGTTTGACTGGACCCATTTATGATTTTTATGCCCCTTTGGTAATTATCTATATCTACTTGCATCCAAGTGAAATTTGTTGATCATGAGCCCACGCAAGAGTTTTTCCGCTTTATTCAGCAATTCTCCTTTGAAACACGGGATAACCAATTTTATTTTTCAGTTTTATCGCTAGATAGATTCTGAAGTATAGTATGTAATTTTCTCAGTTAAGATAACATTTGGGCAACATTTCACCCAGTTAGTCTAAGCAGTCAAGAGTTGTGCCATTGAACTTTGGAAATTGCCAAGAAAATTCTTAGATTATGTAGGAATATTTTGTGAATATGTATTCCATAAGTATGAAGTCCTATATTACGCATTTTTCTAAAGAGTAAGACCTATAATATATGCATTTTTATTTGCAGCACCGTTAGGCGTTCTGGAATTATACTTGAAATACGAAAATAAAGTGAAATCAGAATAAAAATGCTTCTTTGAAATCGTACTATATCGAGATCTAAAACTCTAAAGAGCTCATCTCAATGTACATTTTTTGTATTAAATTACATATATAAACTATGGTAGGCCCATTCTACCGTTTTTAATTTGTACTCCTTTAAATTCATGAACTCATTTTTCGAACATAAGGTTGTGATACATCATAATGCTTGTACTCATAAACTGATGATGCTTGCTAAAAAGTACCAGATTTTATGTCATTGCGACCTAGTTCAGTTCTGGCCCTTAAAAATCTTAGATAACAATGAAAATGAAGGGTCATAAACATTTTTAACATAGGGTTGTGACAAATCATGACACCCGTGATTTTCAATATCGTTGATGTATAATAAAATTTAGTAAAAACGCACTGATATTTGTTTTGAGAATGACACATCATTCTCAAAGCTGTTTTTTATCAAGATTTTCCCGAGTTTTCTTCAATAAAGGCTAAAATTTTAAATTAAATAAAACTTCGGAAAAACTCGATTTGAGAAAGATGTGCCATTCTCAAAACAAATATCAGTGTGTTTAAAATAAAGTCATTGTCACCTAATTTTGCAGTTGCAAATGATAGAAATTCATGCGAAGCGAGTCGTCAATAGAATTATTCAACATTGTGATGTCATAACTACATATTGAAAATAGGCTTTCATTGCATCTTAAAATTAGGCTGTCATGACGTAGTTATGCTTCTCGGCAATCAGAATTCTATTTTAAAATTATGAACCATTGTTTTTTCAGACATTGGTTGTAAAATATGCTAAGGCTCGTAACTGTGAACATTGTTGATGTGTGCTAAAAATTTGGCTATCTCGACATGATTTGATTTAGTTTGCTTAAAGTAGTTCAGGACACTTTTGTTACAAACATGGGATTGTGGCATCTCGTCATTGTAAATATAAGAACTCTTGAAGCGTGCAAGTCTTCATGATATGGTTTGAAATAACTTCATCAAAAAAGTAGGTGATGACACTTTTATTTCAAATTTTCATACAGATCCGACCATTATGTACTACTGAACCTTTAAAGAAATTTGGCATCCTGGACCTAACTTGGATTTACTTTGACGAAAAAAGTAGGGTAGATCATGACATTTGTATCCATACCTGTGATATCTCAAATTATTGAGTGTCCTATATTCTCACGGTATCAGATGACAGAATCAGTAAAAATATAAAAATATGTACAGTTATATATGTCTAAACTGCTAATATCTTAGTAGATGCAGATGATTATAAAAGGGGCATTTAACCATAAGTCGATACAGTCAGACAAGAACAAGAACGACAAAAAGAAGACAATACAACAATCAAAGAAGGACATAAACAACACTGAAGACTACCACAACACGAATTTCCATAAAAATCGAGAGTGACATCAGGGTACTTTGGAAGGGTAAGCATTTCCTGCTATGCATGCGACATCTGTCATGCTACCCAGAATACAAAGCCGATAGAATCTTGTACCCGGAAAGAAGAACAGGATAGTTATAACAGAGGGAACAAGTCCGAGACCGTCTGAGAACCACCAACACTCCGTATTCGTCAATCAGGTCATGATGGCAAGTAACTTTGGTTAAGAATGATTTGTTAGCAATAATTCTCCATCTAGAAAGTTACGATAGTGAACATATAGCCTAGAATCGCGGATAAAATGGAAAACATGTACTCCTACGCTGGTGATGCAGGAATATTGTTACGTCAAATGCAAAATTTACTATTGGAAAATCGAACTTATCACGTGTGTTGTAATACTTGGAATCTAATTGTTCCCTATTGTTCATCTACAAGAAAAAGTCGAAGTAAGAAGCAGACTGTTGTGTCTTTTATTTCAAGATCCCTGGGATATATAACTGAGATGCTAGTAGTCATTTGGAATTATTTAGCGGCGGAATATTATCTGTATAGCGGAATACGAAATTCAAGGATTGAGTTAATCTCTGTTCGTGTTCTATAAATCCCTTGAATGAAATCTTCCTTATACGAATATATGAATAAGAATTTGTATCGGTGTCCATTTTTATGCACGAAACATTGTTGTATTAGTCGATTGATTGGTATTTGAAGCTTACGGTGGGGTACTGTAGTGTAAAGAGTAGGGAAATTAAAAGTTTGAATAGTGTTGCCAAAAAAAAAGAGACTAAAATTTATGAAGTCCGATAAGTCTTTTGAATTTTTAATATCCACTATATCTGATTCACGCTCATTCTGGAGTAAGCGGTGTCACAGTACTTCTTAAGGCGCCCTCCGACTGCTGTGAGAAATGTAAGAAATTTGGAAAGAGATTTTGTAGAACACTTTTCTGACCCGGGAATATAGCATTGCGTTTATGTGCATTTATATAACTTGGGTATCTAATACAGAGAACAAAGATCATCATCTTGAGTGAAGAAAACAACGGAAGTAAAGATTGACTTTTGGTAATCAAGGATTTTCTTTTTTGTGAGCGTAGTTGATGTATATGGTGGGAATCTAAGAGAGTTGTTTAAACCTAATTCGTTTACCAAAGAGTCAAAATAGTGATATATGAACAGGATATTATTAGGGGACTTAGCTTGAGAGCTGAAACTAACATATAATTCTCTAGGAGGTCTCTGCAACACTGGGATCCTTAAAGATGAAGCATCTTAATGTAAATAGTGTTGATGAACTCGCTCAATTTTATTATGCTGATTTGTATCAACGAACTCATAGACTTAACCCATTCCTAAAGAATATCGACTTCTAAAACTTGCAAAATAATTGTGTTGATTGTATAAACGGTTAATTATACAATATTGTTGAGAGGACTCAGTCAGATGCCATCATCGTCTCGGATTTCGCTAGAGTCATTAATATTACACTTATTAAGTTAAGACTGTTAATATATTTCCTCTTGTTTATTTGGCAATTTGACAGAAATAAATGATGTTCTATTCTGATCAGGCAACATCCCTGTTTTATTAAACCGAAACTCAAACAACATTTTGAGGCAGAACAGTATCTGACAGTTGATCTCATGTTATGTCTAGGTATCTCACTTTGTCTTGTTTCAAAGATTTACTAATATCTAAACTGACACATCTATAACAAATATTTATTGGTTTTAATACAGAAAATCATGTCTGTTCAAACTGTTATATCATGATAAGGGGTGGTGTGGAATGTTTTATTTATTTATTTATTTGTACTTTTTCAATTTGTTACATTTATACATAAAACCCAGCTGTATAATAGTTTATCATTACTAAAATTTAGAGAAGAGCAGTTTTGATGAAAATGAAGACAGTGAATCAGGATTTGGTTCCGATAGTGAAGATATTAATGAGGAAAATGAAGGTAATACAGAAAATTTAAAGAAAGATTAAAGGACACTGAAGCTATTATCAAAGATATAAAAAAAACCCAAAAGGTAAGGCAATGGAAGAAAAGGATCAAATGGTTTGAAAGGGAGACTAAAATGTGTAATATAAATGTCAATAAGGATGAATGTAAAATCAGAGTGATAAAATAAAGTCAAAGAGTGGCACACAAAAACTAATAGTAAAAGAAGGTGCGTGTCAACGTCAAAAAGATCGAAACAGTGATTAAAAGTTCATGCAAAGAAATAAAAGGAAATATATACAATGTCCAAGGGACTAAAACAGAGATCATAGGTTGTAAACAAAAATGAAAGGAAACTTAAGTAAGGTCAGTGTAATTGAAATAGAGATCAACGAGTGATACACAAAGAACAAAGGAAAATGAAGGTAATGCCCCAGGAAAATAACAAAGATCAAAGTAAAAATCTTCATCTGCTGACTGATTTGACATGTCTTTTTGGAAGACATTTTTCTATCGTGACAGCTTTCCTCTGTCATATTGCAGATGTACTCAAATATATAATGTGATGTATTTAACAGATACTTTCAACCAGGCTAAGGTCAGAATAGTATTATTTTACTGATATTGGAAATTATTGCCAGTTTGTGCAAGTGTGTCTGATTGTCAATCCATTTCCAATATAATCTGAATATCCCTGATGTTGAAACATTGAGGCAAGTTTGTCACATACCTTTACAATTTCTTTACAATTTCTCCCGTTTTGGAATAAATGGAACGAATTTAGGTTTGTTTGTATTTGAATATTTGTCATTCACAGTATTTTCATTATGACCGGTTTAAGAAAAGTAGTACTCGGCCAAGGTAACTGTATTTAAAGTACGTTTCACCGAACTGAGTCTCTCACCTTTTAGCAATTATTTTCAAAACAGTTAACAGAAGAAGAAAATAAATTTTAAAAAGTGATTTAGCTACGTCTACGGCAACTTGATTCCACGACAAAACTGTAACTGCTTTTGCCATGTAGCCTGTGCTCATGTGGAATTTGACATTTTTGAGGTAAAATTAAAGTTTTCAGTAAGCATGAAATATCCAGTTTCTCATGATTACAGGTAAAAATTACTTTTGCATTAAATTTATATTAGTATTTGAAAATAAAATAAATTATTAGATTTCAGAGTTTCTGAAAACATTTTCCTCCATGATTAAAATCGTTTACGGTGGGAAAAGTTAAAATTCCTCTGTTTTCACCCATGAGTGGAGCAAAAACGGGAAATATTATTAAAAATCCGAAATAAACAGAAGTTGCCGTAATGTTTTCGAAATAACATTTTCAATGATTTATATTATTTACACTTCGAATATTTTTCAAGATAAATGAAATGTGAGAGACTCAGTTCGGTGAAACGTACTTTACCAGTGTATCATTCTATACAGTGGAAATAGCTCATCCATATTGCACTGTGTTTTTGCCAATTTCTCATTGGAAGAAGTGTTATATTAATACATGAATGCAGTACTGAAATGAAGCTTTCCTTTTCAGATATCTCACCATCCACCAGTGTCAGCATTCCATGTAACAAACAGACATGATGGATTTAACATAAGTGGAAGTATCCTTGCCAAATCCAAATTTTATGGTAACGTTATTTTTGATAAAATTATGCAGAGAGATCAATCTTCACCTTACTGCCTGATAACATTTTAAAAATAAAAATACTAAAACTTGAACCCCTGAAAATTGTAATGCTGAGGAAATAAAATTTTATCTGTTTTTTGACTTACCAGAGTACCCTTCTCCAGCAGCATGGTCTGTACTGCCTTGTGATGAAGGTAATACTGTCCTTAACAGCTTCTCGGACTCGAAGGGAAACAGATATATTTTATGTCTCTGTGTTTGTACTACTGGTTGGACATCAAATGTTGCGGATTCCTCACTAAAATAATAGTGAATATTACCTTTTGCAAGAGAAGACACATGGTCTTTTCTTTGGTGCAGCCTTTAGAAGCTTGCAGGTTGTAGATGGTCTTTTTGTTTTATCCCAGCACACATCAACAGCATTAGACATTTTTTTTTCAAACTTCCAACAGTATCTTTTGAGTTGGAAGGGAAATTCTGTACCATCAAAATAAAACTGATCTTTATATGGCAGGTAATGGCTTACCCTTTGCGGATATCATTCTCTGTTGATTGGATATAGATAGGATAGAATCTGTGTTTTAAACATTCAAAATGTTGTTTTCTTCATATCCACTGAGGCAGCTTAGCCAAAAAAAGAGCCTGTTACTGGCTTGTGTTTATTCAGTTGCAACATCATCTTGTCGATCTGTTTCAACATCTAACTGTGACCTCTCTTCTGATACTGCGCAAAACTTGTAACAGTATTCTTGAACATCTTGTCTACCATCAATCGCAGGTCAGTACTTTCTGTTAAAGATTCTGTAGTTGGTGGGTCTACTTTTTTATCTTACACACGAGTGTACCTCCTTTCTTAAAGCAGATCTAAGTATTCTACTCTGCAGTGCTGCAAGAAGCTTTCTATGTCTGTGGCACGCACTCGTAGCATGAGGTTTACATCTAGCAAAACCTCTCTCTCAACACTTCATTTTTGACTTCTACATAGACTGGTATGGTAGGTCCATTCTGCTCCCACTGGCAGACCCTGTCGTTTGCAGAAGCTCCCATTTGGTCTTGTTATAGCCCCACAAACTAAGTTTGGGGGTATATAGAAATCACCTTATCTGTCTGTCTGTCCCGCTTTTTTTTGGTGTGCGGTCTGTAGTTTTGTAATGCCTTATTGGATTTGAATCATACTTCAAATAATTGTTGACTATCGCCCAAGGGTGTGTCATGCCTTGACCCTATAAGGTC
>JAOXYI010242064.1:0-10823 GCA_028566495.1 Lithophaga antillarum
GAGTGAAATGAACGGAGATTTTTGTATGGTAATCTGGTTTAGACTGAAAAAAAAATCAACAGATGAGCAGTCGGCGGAAGCAACTTGAAGTTAGTCTAAGATTCTAGCCTGAAATAAGATGATATTATACATTAAGTACAATATTAAGTCTTTGTTAAGAATTCCCGAGTCGGTATGCCGAAAGCTTCCTTTCGAATTGGAGGCTAGCGAGAATTGCAGGCTAGCTTCACACTGGTCAGACACTCGAACTCATTCATACAGACATATCGACATAAATTCACTTCCTCTAAAGTTTAACTGTCTATTTGTTTGAGGTTCCTACATCACCTTGCTGTTTGGTCTCTGTTTCTCTGAAGTGCCTCTGCATTTTTCGCCTACAAACTCACACTCTTGCTAGGTTTCTATTTAAGAAAAAATTCATGGCAGCCATCGATTTATTGGCAATTTTAACATGGGTAGGCATTAAATTCGTCTTTTATTCCAATGGGAAGGGAGGGATAAAATATTACGAGTATAACCTCTGTGCAGTGTTAAAATGACAACAAATCTACGATTTCTTGAATTATTTTGATTCTAATATGACAAAAACAACAACTTTGTTTATTTATGTGAACGCATTGACTAACCGGAAGTTGTTTTCAGCAACAACAGCAGAAACCATAGAACCGAACTGGTGCAGAAACGAACACGTTTTGGTTAACATTCGGGTTGTCGAGAGATAAATATCTACTGACAGAAGATTTATTAAGTTATTTCTGCAACAAAACACAACTCTGAAATGGAAAAATCAATTACGATTAAAATAATCGTGGAAGCGACCTGTGCCTACGCTAGGTATAAATATATAGGAAATTTTGGCCGTAATTCGTATGACGGAAGCATGATATTATATTAGAATCTTTATACTGCTTTGAGTAACCTCTCTGATCCTGTGCAGTTCATTCTAACAACAACCACTTATACACACCAGTCCTAATCGTAAGAAAATTTATGTAAAAAAGCTGAAAACTTCTTATTGATGGTAAATGCTCTTTTATATACATTTGTATTTAGCCTGAACCGGTTAAGCTGGTGGTTTATATGTACAATGTATTGCATATAATTTCTTTGTGACTGCAAGCTGATATATTGTATGACATAACTCTATTGTTAAACTGTGGTTTGTTTTTTCTCGAATCCACTATTGTTGATCTATCTCGTTCATATGAAATTTAGCTCAGTATTTACGAATATATATATGGTTCGAACAATTGCGTTCTATCACTCGTCAGCTTTGTAGTAAGAGCCTGTAATCATTTGACCACGACAGTAGGTATCCTATATACATTCTGTCTCCTACATGTACACCAGAGTACATTTTTTGGCATAATTCAATATGTTTTTTCCTCAGTTGTATTTTCAGCATTATAATCTTATTCATTTTGATTAAAGGGCCTCGAAGGCCGAGTGGTGTAGGTACATATAGTTATTCATATTTACTGTCGATCACCAACGGTTCAACACTGGAGTTGTGAATTCGTGTCTTGCTTGGGGCGAGGTGTGCTTGAGGCTTACCTTAATTGATAAGGATTGCCAGTTTTCCAGCCGAAGGTCGGGGGTTATCGCCGAATACTCCGGCTCTCTCCCTCAGTAATATTACTGAAAGTGGTATAAATCCCCGTATAAACAAGCATGTTGGTCTATTAGAGAACACCAAACACGTAACAAACGAACGCATCTCGACGATATTAGACGAGTAAAGACCAAGGGAGAAATTATCTTACTTTGATGTCGGAAAAATAATTACCTCCCTTTCGTAATCTGTTGTTTCAAGAAAAATATTCATATGCTTACCTTTTAAAGTTTAATAAGTAAGTTTACTAAAATTTTCTGAGCTATTTTCAAAAAGAAAACCTTAAGCACAATTCCCATACGGGCCAATGTTACATGTAAACTACGTTTAGGTGACGACCATCTTGGAATTCCAATCGGCATGAAAAAGATAAACTTTGTAAAGGACTATCCAGTGATCATTCATGAACATTTTCACTATATCAACTGCTTCTAAGAAGAAGATATTTAAGCATAATTTACCATCGGGTCCAATGTTAAACTATGTTCGTTTGTGGCGGTCATCTTGGAATTATAATCAGCATGATAAACACCAACTTCATCAGACTATCCAATGATCAATCGTGAACAGTTTGATTAATTGTCAGCCTTGTTTCCAGGAAGAAGATCAGCAAGCACATTTCCCATAGGGTCCAATATTGAAATACGTACCTCGGTGGCCGTCATCTTGGAAATTCGATTGGCATGAAAAAGGCAACTTGATAAAGGGCCATACAGTGATCGTTCATAAACAGTTTCACTGTATCAACTGTTTCTAAGAAAATCTTTAAGTAATAAATTCCCATAGGGTCTAATGTTAAAAAATGTTCGTTTGTGATGGAATTCCAATCGGCATGATAAAAACCGACTTCGTGAAAGACCATCAATTGGGATCAATTGTGGACAGTTCGATTTAATTGTCTCCCTTGTTTCCAAGAAGAAGTTCTGTATGCATATTTGTGATAGGGTTCAATGTTAAAATACGAGCCTCTGTGGCGACCATCTTGGAATTACGATCAGCAATAAAAAAGACACCTAATGAATCATCCAGTGATCACTCATGAACAGTTCTGATTTAATGTCTCGGTTGATTTTAACCAGAAGATCTTCATGTGCTTTTCCTATAAGGTCCAATGTTAAACTATGTCCCGCGGTGGCGGCCATCTTGGATGACCGACCGACTTGTCGGAAATAATTTTGAGAGAAGATCACCCAAGGACTATATATACCAAATCTAGTTTCATGTAAGAACTAAATGCATCTTTTTGTAGTTTCATTGGCATCTAAAAGCGTTTACCATAGTACATTTTGTATGAAACGCGGAAGATTCTAAAAATGTGCATTCGCTCAACACTTTTACACGCATATGAAACTACTAAAAGATGCAGTCAATACTTATAATTACATTTAACAGTAAAAAACAAACTTTAAAATTACGAAAAGAATTACACATTTCTTCGATAATTTAATTAAAAGCTTCGTCGTTGTTATAAAATGAAATCTGGGTACATATATTTTGCTTACGCCATGTATGTATGGAGTTTGTTCATGTAGTTTGGACTAAATCTTGACATATCTTCGAAACTCACTTCGTGTGTCGCCGGTGAATTCAAACCAGATTGATATTTTCAAGATTTCTTACATGTCTTCAGCTTTTATGTATAGACGTATGGCAAATATACCAACCTATTCGTTAACGGAAATCACATGATTAATATATGACCTGACTGTGATTTTGAAGATGACCAGTCAAAGATTCTTTGAATATCTGCTCTCTAATGGCTAAAACTAATGTTATTCATTCAATAATGTTGGACACGTTTTACGCACCCTAAAAAACCTATGGAACAAGGAGTTATGAGGGGCATTGTTCAAACAGCTTCCTAGGAAAGAGGGTGTTATCAAAACAGCTTCTAAATAAGGATATCCTACCCATTTTGCTTTTAATGTAAAAGGAGTTATCTCCATTGATTGTTATCGATTTATTGTTCCAGATTGAATTCGTCAATGACAAACACATTAAAAAAAAGACAAGAAAAGAAAATCCCTTATATAACAAATAAACGATCTTAAAAAAAAATGTAATAATAAACGAAATGAAATAAACAGAAAACCCTTACCATATCATCACCTAATGGTGTTGAAGTCTCAAAACTAAATTCCATAATTTTGCTGTTCACACAATGAAGGGAAGATACGCTGTAAAAAAAACAAACAAATAGACAATGGGTACCTTACCTTAAACTATATTCCATAATTTTATTAACTGTGAATTATATAAATATAGATATTGCTGTTAACAAATTAAGGAAGATACGCTGTGAAAAGTTAAACAAAGGAACCCGATTTATATAATCCCGGTCAATTTTAGACGTTGGTTCTCAAAATAATTTTAATTTTTATTAGCACAGAATGTACTTTTAATTCCAGATATAACGAACCAGTGGAAGTTACATTGAATGCGAACAAAAATTACCAGACAAATCGTTTCCTCGCCCATTAAATTTTAAGTAAAACGATTAAATCGTTGAAACGGTCCTTTTAAGATCAACCACATCATTCGAAAAGATACTCAGTTGTTGTTGCATCAATGCACTAATTAATCTCCTTTTTTTCAAAGACTTGGGAGCTGGGTACAGTAACTAATTTTCTTTTCTTTTATGTTTTTAATTCAGACATTAATCTTCATATATCTTTGGTTAATTATTTGACTTACTTATTTATTAGGAAAAAATTAATTTGTGATTAGATTTGAATTTGAATTAATTTGTACTATGGGGATTAAATTGTCCGTTTAGGGATTAACTTGTTTTCCGGGTCTTCAGTTGTAATATGGATTAACTTGTCATTTTGATTGTGCAGTTATCTATTAGATTTAATATTAAGATAGTTTTAATTACTCAGTTATGTCTTTTTTCAAACAAAGAGACAATGAGTACCTTACGTCCTCAACTACAAGAAATGAGAGCAACACTTTGCGGACGTGTCGGGAAATTTGGGTTCGTCCGAAACAAACTCCCAACTACAGGAAATGAGAGAAATACTTTGTAGATGTATCGGAAGGAAGAGTTTGTCCGAAACAAATCCCCAACTACAGGAAATTAGAGTAACACTTTGTGGACGTGTCGGAAAGAAGATGTTCGTCCGAAACAAAAAAACTATAACAAATAAACAAGGAAAAAAATCTTAAAGAAATAGTATGTAATATAAACGAAATGAAACAAATAGAAATAACTTACCACATCATCACCTTCTAGTGTTATTGAAGTATCAAAACTAAATTTCATAATTTTGTTATTTGTGAATTAGATTGCTGCTCACAAAATGTAGAGAAGATACGCTGTGAAAAATCAAACAAAGGAATCCGATTTATATACCCGTTCAATTTTAGACGTTGGTTCTCGAAACAATTTTGAGTATTCATTTCCTTTGATATAAACAAGGATTTCACTTCGTTGATCCAAGATGGCGTTAGGGTGATCGTCACTGATTTTTTGGAGTAATGATTTGGTCATATTATATGTGTTTAAGTGTTCATCAAATGGAGAAATTCGTTACAGATGATGTTTAAAGGTATTTATAAACATTGAAAACAACAAAAGTGGAAATTTGGCTCGAATTGATGTCTTCCTAAACGTTTTTCTTATTATACCAATAGATTTGTGATCAGTGTTCACGATTGTAAACAACAACAACAACAATACCTAGCTCATATTACAAACTGTACTGTCATTTTAGTATAAGTGTACCGAATATATTACGTTTAATTTCTTATAGACATTGTCCACAAACAGACTTAATTTAATATATTTTATATATATTATAATAGTGGAAATTAACCCCTTATTATAGTATCATGCCAGGCGGAAATAGAAAGGGGAATCGGTCACACTCGAAGCAAATCGGTAGCCGACCGACACAGAGACCTAATGATCGTTGGTCACATAGAGACCGCTCTAAGTCTGCAGCGAAACGTCAACGAGTAAGTGACACTGATTCTACAGCAACAGCAACTGAAATCGCCGAATTTCTCCAAACTGTATCTAATGATGACAATTCAATAAAAACTTTTGTTGATGAACTACTGAAAAATCAAGCGATACGCAACTGTCTTGTTGAAGTTTTCCGATCGGACATTATTGATGAACTCAATGGCCGTATTAACTCTTTAGAGTCGCGCATTGATGAGATGGAGCAATACTCTAGAAGAACATGCTTAAAGTTTAGCGGTATCCAAGAACCCCAAACAAACACATATGATGAAGACACAGACACGAAGGTTCTGGACATTATCAATAATATTATTCTTCATAAACACGAACGCAAACTTACACTACGAGAAATCGGCAGATCACATCGTGTTGGCCAGAAGAAAGAGGGCAAAACCCGTGATATTATTGTTAGATTCATATCTTACCGTGATAGAGCACTTGTCTTCTCCAATAAAAAGAACCTAAAAGATAGTAATGATGATCTACTAGATAATAAACATAAAATTTATGTAAATGAAGCCTTGACAGCTAGGAGGTCTACTTTATTCAGAAAAACTCGATTACTGAAAAAAGACAAATTAATTAACAATTGTTGGACTCATGACGGAAAAATCCTAGTTAGAAATATAACTAAAGACAAAACAATACAGATAAATACGGAAGATGATCTCACCCAGTTTCTGAAGCTCAGGATCCGTCAAGATAGTCCGGCATCACGAAGTCGTAACAGTTCAGTATCGCGTTCAGGTTTGCGAATTAATTCACCGCTCAATGTTAGTGCTAATGTTTTTCAGCCTAAGGCTTCTGGATTCACATCTACACCTGTTGGAAGTGGAACTAGATCTAGATCAAGTGACTCAAATGCCTAATCTTTGATATTTAATTCATAAGTCAAACCAACATATCTTGTTGTGTGACTCTTATTTCATGTTCTAGTATACCATGTATACTATATATGTTATATATTCTTTTTGAGTTATCGCTCTTTTATTGTTTTTTCCATAACTATTGATTCGGAATCGTATCGTATCTGAGTCTAAATTTACTCAATTGTCAAAGTGAAGATTGCGCTTTAATAAACAATATTCATTCTTAATGAATCATTTTCTACAATGAAATTGCATTATTTACTATTGAGAAAAATAAACAGTAAAACGGTAGAGTAATAGTAAGCTCAAATCTTATGTAATCAATTGTCAGAGGCTTGATTAATTTACCCCAGATAACGATCATATTCTTTACTCCCTTTTATAAACTGATGTAATTTATGTCTTTACTTTATTGGTTTTTTGTCCCATTGCTGACTTTATACTTCTTTGTTGTTCTTTATCCAGGCCATTTTCATATTCTTCTGCTTGTTATTAATGGCTTAGAATTAATAAGTACAAATTTTATATTTCCTGTCTATTTGGAGTGTAGATATTCTGGTAGGCCAGTTGGTAGATTACATTACTTACAGATGGGCATAAGTACATATAATATGTTTAATTATCAGAACGCTTTTGATAATGGGTGAAATATATTCATACTTACAGTATGCCCATATCTATGACATGGATCATCCCAGATCTATAAAGATCTCTAATTTGATATTTTATCACTGGATAGTACTGCTTTTATTAATACAATGTCACGATATTGAGTTAAATCCTGGGCCAGACAGAGCAAATTATTATAGCCGCAATATTCATATCGCTAGCATTAATGTTAATTCTTTACGCCATAAAACTGAGTTAATTTACAATGAATTGGGCAACCATGATGTGATATGTGTAACTGAAACTAAATTAAATAGTAACATAAGAAGTGAGGATTTAATGCTAGATGGCTTTCAAAATCCCGAACTTTTTAGAAAAGATAGATTATCTGATCATGGGGGCGGAATTTTAATATATGTTAGAGAGGGACTACTTTCAAAACGTCGTTCTGATTTAGAAATCCCAGAGCTGGAATCTGTTTGTGTTGAAATTTCTTCAAAAAATGGTAAATTTCTACTAGTATGTTTTTATAGACCGCCAAATGCACCTATCTCATCATGGGAACATTTTGATAGTTTAGTTGACAAGGCCATAAATACTGATTACAATGTTATTATTCTTGGTGATATTAATTTAGACTTACTTAGGGCTGGTCCATCTAGCAGGATATCAAGAATTTGTGACAGATATGGTATTGAGAATGTTATCCAGGAACCTACCAGGATAACCTCCTCAACATCAACTCTGTTAGATCCTATTTTTATAAATAACCATGCTTTGCTGAGAAATAGTTTGGTTTTACCTAGTTTTTGCAGTGATCACTGCCCAACCATTGTTGAGATAAATTTTTCCATTCCTCGAGAAAAAACTTACTCAAAAACTGTTTATGATTTTGACAATGGTGATTATATATCAAGTAATACTTACTTAGAAGGAATCAATTGGCATGATCATTTTGAAAATAATGATGACATTAATGAGCTGAATGATTTACTTAATCGTGAGGTTCATCATGTCATGGATACTTACATTCCAAAAAAGGATGTATTGGTTAGACCCAGAGACAAACCCTGGATCTCAACCAATATAAAGACCAAAATGCGTAAGCGAAACCGTGTTTATAAAAAAGCTAAAACCAGGAATTTAGAATCTGACTGGTCAAAATATAGAGAAATCAGGAATGAGGTGATAGATCTAGTACGTGATGCCAAGCGACAGTATTTAACTAAACTACACAACTCTCTTGTTGATAAAACTATTCCTCCAGGAAAATGGTGGCGAATAGCTAAAAGTGTTTGTAAATTTAGTAACAAAAATAGTGTTAATATCCCCGTTAAGGTTAATGGGGAAATTTTAGTACATCCTATTGAGAAAGCCACAGCTATTAATAATTTTTTTAGCTCTATTTCTTCTATTGATGTTGAACCCGAATTACCAGATGTTCCACCGCTGGCACCGTGTGAGCTTTCTGACTTGGTGATTACAGCACAGGATGTGATCGATCAGTTTCAATTACTCAATGTGAATAAACCAGCAGGACCAGATAAACTTCCCCCTAAATTTCTCAAAGCAATTTTCTCATCACTGGTTACACCTCTTACACTGCTGTTTAATAAAAGTTTACACTTGGGAGTTGTACCTAGTGATTGGAAACTTGCAAATGTGTCTGCTATTTATAAGGGTAAGGGGGGTCAGGAAGATGTCACTAATTACAGACCTATCTCTGTTACTAATTGTTTTAGTAAAATATTAGAAAAGATTATTTTTAAGTATTTACATAATTTTATAAATGATAATGATATACTTACTAATCATCAGTCTGGGTTCCGAAGTAAGGACTCAACCATCAATCAACTCCTTATCATTTATGATGAAATTGTAAAGAATTTAGATAAAGGCAAAGATGTTAGATTTATATTCTGTGACATCTCTAAAGCTTTTGACCGTGTTTGGCACAAGGGACTTCATTATAAATTAAGAAAGTATGGCATAAAGGGAAATTTACTTAACTGGTTTAAAAGTTACCTTTCAGACAGAAAACAGAGGGTGGGCATTAATGGATATTTCTCAAGTTGGAATGCTATTAATGCTGGTGTCCCACAAGGCTCTATCTTGGGCCCTTTTTTATTTTTGTTGTTTGTAAATGACATGGTTGATGTTGTTACAAATAATATAAAACTCTTTGCAGATGACACCTGTTTGTATTGTATTGTAGATGATGAGGAGTCTGCTGCTGAATCTTTAAACCAAGATCTTGAATCATTACATCAGTGGGCTACGGATTGGGGTGTTACTTTTAATGCTGCAAAAACTAAATCCATGTTCTTTACCAGAAAAAATGACATTGACGTCACACCCCTTCTTATGAACAATACCCCCTTAGAAAACGTATCCAAGCATAAACATTTAGGTTTAAATTTTTCTTCGAATGCTAAGTGGGCAGACCATATTCAAGATATATATTCTAAAGCATGTAAAAGAATTAATATAATGAGATATTTAAAAAACAAAATTGATAGACAATCTTTAGAAAAACTCTATATTGGATTTATCAGACCAATTTTAGAATATGGCAACATAATATGGGATAATTGTACTAAGGAAGAATCTGACCTTATCGAATCTGTCCAATTAGATGCTGCCCGGATTATTACCGGGCTCAGAAAGGGAACATCTAGGTGGAAGCTATATAAAGAACTTGGTTGGGACTCTCTGCAGAATAGACGACAGAAAAATAAATTATTATTTTTTCATAAAGCAATTTATGGAGACATCCCAGATTATGTAGCAGCAGACATCTTGTCATATACAAACAATAATAATCAGTATAACTTGCGAAATCAGAGGGACTTTACAACCCCTCAGTGTAGAACAGAGTGTTATAAGAATAGTTATATCCCAAATACTCTTAATCAGTGGAACTTACTTGACAGTGATACTAAAAATATTGCTAGCCTTACAGGATTTAAAAGAAAACTGAATGAGGATATACATCCTTGTCCGGTTTTCTTTTCCACTGGTATACGAAAAAATAATATCATACATTGCCAACTACGTAATGAAGTCAGTAGTCTTAATCATCATCTTGTCCTTGGTCACTTGTCTGATAGCTCACAGTGTGCCTGCGGAGACAACATTGAAGATAATTTTCATTATTTTTTTGTTTGTCCATTGTACATTCGAGAGAGATATGTTCTTTTTCAAAAGTTAAGAAACTTTAATATAACTCTAGATGTCCTGCTTTATGGAGAACCATCCCTTAGTAATGATGAAAATGCAGAATTATTTCAGTGTGTGCAACAATATATACAAGATACAAAGAGATTTCCATAACCTTAGAAATATGACTAAACTATTGTTGACTTTGACTACCACTACTCCTTACCTACCACTACTCCCTCTAACTACTCCACATATCCATCTTACTTGTTTCAACTCCTCTCTTGTACACTCTTGACTAATTCATTTCTGTTCATTTATTTTTTTCTTTTTCTTTTATACTTTCTTAAACACACTTTAAATATGTTAAAATTAAAAACTTTCAGTATTGACATTTTTAATTACATAATTTAAATTATTAAAATAAAATTAAGGACAACTTATTAATATTGATGGTATTTTTCATGTAAGTGTTTAGAAATAACTGTAAAATATTTTATTGGATATCAATAGTAGGTCATTCACCTTGCAGTGAATCAGTTAAAGTTATTGATATTTTATGTATTTATATATATATGATATGATGTTACATAATTACTTCTTA
>JAOXYI010242174.1:0-10823 GCA_028566495.1 Lithophaga antillarum
AAAACAATAAAAAACGCATCTTGGCCAAAAAGTTTGCTTTATTGATATTTATGGTGTCTTAAAATAAAACGAAATCTCATAATATGGTAAAAGTTTTCATATTAGCCACATTGCTAAGCCTTAGCCTTGAAGCGAATTTCAACGGAAGCAAGCAGGTCATTGTCTTTTTAATACTGGATCGTTGTGCTTTGTTTTCAAAGCTATTTTCAATATTTTAAAATTTAATGTTTCTGAAAGCTAAATAGTCATCTGAGGATATTCAGAAAACTGAATGATATAAAATCGATTTAATCTGGACCTTTCTCAGTTTGTTTATAATTTAGATTTGGATCATTTTATTCCGACAAAGTTACACCTAATTCGTCGATAATGTCACAAGAATACCAGATTTCCACAATAGAATGTGACTGTTGTCATAAACAAAGAATTGACTAAACAATCCAAAACCTATGATCAACGTAACAAATCGGTTGAACATTATGATGTATCCATTGCAGTTCCAAGTCTGCCGTGTTAAAAATTGTGTCAATCATTATTCCTACACGAAGTTTATACTGGTAGTTACAACCTGTTTTTGCTTTGAGTTGAAGTTGGTTTTTTTAATCTTTAGGTATTTGCATTGTTCCCTGGTCTTGTCTCGTTTCAGACTTCTGCTGGTCGCTATATGTAGCAAATGTAGCATACTATTCATTTGCATTACGTATAAAAGCAGTGAACACACGAAAATACATTTATTTTACATAAAGAGATACAAAGTAATTCTAAGGTATTAAAACAATGAATAGCTTTGAAACGTCAAAACGTATTTACAAAAGCAAAATAACTTTAAAACAGTAATATACAGTATAATTAATTAACTACCATGTTACTGACTCAGATAAAGCCAAAACTCTCAGTGCAATACAGAAATGTCATTTAGGCAAATACAAGAATAGTCGGCCAATAGAGACTGGAAGTCTGTACTAGCCGACGTAAAGGAGAAGGTAAACATCACTTCGCTTCAAATACATTTCGGGATGTAACTGTGTTAAAGCACATCATTGACAACAAGTGTGACAATTTATTTTTGTTGTATTTTTCTGTTTTTCTATTCAGTAATCAACTCTTCTGGATACGTTGAAATTTTCGGTACAAAATATAGCGATCGAAACATTATGCTGTTTTTACACACCTATCTCACATACACAATTTTTAGAAAAAAAGGAAACGATTTCTACAAAGTTTTAAATTTTATTGTAAGTTAATTAATAAAATTATCATTAATTAAGGATTTTCATATAAGTACAGTTAATGGTCCTTAACCAGCTGTATTGACCTTCGGCTTCGTCTCAGTCCAATACAGCCAGTCTCGGACCAATAACTAATCCAATACGGAAATCGTTAATTAATAATATCAAAGTATAACGTACAGAATTATTGAACAACTTTGAAAAAGTAGTAATTATTTACATAAAGGACAAAAATATTGAAAAAATGTAATACTGTGATAGTACACATAAAAGCAATTACTACATTTAAACAGTAATATACACTTAAATTACAGAAGATAATTAACCCCTGACGTCAGGATTGTGCGAACAATTACATAGTACATTAAAAACAAATGCACTTAAAAGATTGAAAGCAGTAACATGCTTTATAAGTACGGAAGGTTTTGAATAAATCCAAACGTATACATTAGTAATAGATGCAAAAACATTTGATAACTTAAAACAACTATATTCATTTAAATGTCATGCACAAATGTAGTACGGAAAAATATTATTAATTGTAATAATTAATGTTTAACTGTAACGTAAATACTACGATATTTCAGAAAAAAGGAAATGAGACTCTGTAAGGAATTTTTTACATAAACCACACCGAATTTTTCCCGTATTTTTGTATTAAAGTGAAACAGTGGAAAATTACATACGCTATATAGTTTTTGTTATTTCTGTTACATACTCCATATAGGGAATTTCCCTAACAGAGCCCACGAGGTGAAAAGGTAAAAAATGAAACCTGTTATATCTTTCCCAAGGAAAAAACTCACGTTTGTGACAAATTATTTATAAGAGGAAAAATGTATTCATCTGTCGTGTGTGTAAAACATAACGAAAATACAAATGAACGTACAAGATCTGAACGTAAAAATACAGCACACAAAAACAGAACAGAAAACAGAGAAAAACTTGTGAAACACTGAAAAACATGAGCCGCATTCCAAGTAAATGACAAGGTATACATGTAAATGTATTAGTTGTTTAAATAATTGGAAGTGATTTGCAGGGTTTTGTTCCGAAATCTCCATGAGTACTTATAAAGTATGATATCAGTATTACAAATTTCCAACACTTAAAAATAGAAAAGTCTTTTCTGTTGATCTTTTTCTTCAATATCGATGTTTTATCTGAATATTGGGATTGTTATCCTTGTACTTTGGAATGAAAGTTGTGATTACCTCCGTCACACTTTCTTTTGATGCGAACTCCTCTCACAAATTTTGTTTTTTATTGTATATTTTGATGTCACATCTGTAGAATTATAATAAAATATCGTTAAAATAGAGTCAAATTATCAAAAATAAGTTTGTGACATAAACTCCTTCATTTTTGTGCATGTGCTTTATTTCACTTTATAATTGTCGGTTATAATCAGATGTGTAGTAAAGTTTTGCACTTTCAGTTAGCGTTGGGCCTGTTTTAGTTTAGTTCATAGTTGTCCCTTGTCGTTTGCAGATATATTATATAGTCTCGATTTTTGACTCCCATTAGCGGCCAAAAGGTTTTATGTTACATATATATTGATATGTGAACTGTGTTTGTATGTCCTTTTGTCTTCACAAGTTGTAAAGTTTTGAGTGTTCTCCAATGTTCCTGCCTTAGACCTGATAAGAGACAAAGTCAGAGGTCAAAGTCACGTACAAAAATACTTAACTTTGTATTCAACAGCTGTTTTAAATTGTATTTTTCTCTGTGAAAGTTTTTTTTAGCATTTAATAATTTACTTCCAAACATTTTGATGCATGTAATGCAGTTGGTGATGGTGGAATGGAGTAATTGGTTGCCCTGTACGGAGATAGCTGTCATTTCTGAAGTCTTCGATACTAGGCGCGGTATGTGTTCCCCTCTGTCATCCATCGTACATATTTTCGAGCTTGTAATGGTTCATCCATAAAACTCCTATACTAAGATACAATCGTCCAGTCGCATTTTAGAAAAATTAAGTATATTTTTAATAATAACCAAACTTAACTTTCTGTGAAAGTTAGTTCTAAACACACACATGTAAGTTACTAATCAAGTACAGTTTGTGCAAAACAACTAGATTCTTGCTGAAAGCATTGAAAGTTATAAACTAGTGTACAAAAAGACTGAAAAATGTTTCAGTAAGTTGTTCGGATGAACTACATTTTGTATTAAGTCAATTCTTTATACACACACACACATATATATATATATATATATATTGTACACTTATTACTAAAACAGTGAAAACAATTATCATCTTCTTACAACATAGAAAACACGGGAATGTCAAATTAACAACATTTAAACTTTGAATGCTTGAACTGTTTGAAAGAAAACGTCATCAAAAATGGGTTGAACAGTATTTCCTGTAATCTCCCTGTTTTTTCTTTTCTACTGCGGTGATGTTATTTCTTAGGAGAAGTTTAGCAATTTTTCCAATGCATTCTACGTCTCCGCTTGCCTGTTGTTCAGTTTTAATATCCCTGGTTTTGGACAAGATCTTTACATGTACGATCTCCTAAAATTTGCAAATACATGTTTAGTTATTTTGCAAAATTAGCAGTATGAGTGGAGACTAAATAAATTGATCTGAATAAATATTATGGATCCTATCTAAACTGCGCCCTGAATACATATAATCCGAAAACCTGTCCAAAAGGAACCCTTCATAAAACTTCAATTATCTATAATTCTTTGTATTTTATCCTGTCTAATGCAAACATCTGTCTATTCCGAACAAAGGTGTTCGGTTTAAACAGGTTTTACCGGCCATCAACATATATAAAAATGTATTTTTTATGCGAAAGATGTGCAAATAAAAAAAATTATCAGTCAAAATGTTCTATACGTAAACCGTGTTTAAAATAATGTGGATTAAATATAGATAAGCAGTAATGTAAGTAGTATACAATTACATGGTATGAATTCCGGTTTTCCATACAGTTCATAAGATTGGTATTTGTTGTGACGTTTTGCTAAGACAGATGTGCGTATGTCAATCGACAAGATATACGAACTTATGAAAACAATACATATGAAATCACATGTAAACAAAGGGGTAAAAATTGCTTACCACCCATCGATTGAAAAAGAAGAAAGAAAACACAGTGGGGTCATTTTATTAAAGATCAACATATTCAGTTGACAGTTGCTGAATTTTTGAAACACCTGATACATATTTGTAGCTACGGATGTTACACTAAGCTTCATTTATTTTACAAAATCGCTGTAAACCCTTCGGGGATCTGTATACATATTATACGTACTATAGTTTAAACATATAACAAAGTTGCGGTATCAGGTACTTAACATTTTTTTCCAATCACTTACAATTTCAGAGTTATTTCTATAGAAATGCCCAGTGAAGAGGTCAATTTGACTTGATATTTGATCTTTTCGTCTTTATAAGATCACATCTCCAGGCGATCAATGGTGATAAACCCAGCTCTCTATTATTTTCGGTTTCTAATTTCTGATCCTTAAAGGTTGCTGCAGTGTATTCAAAGGGCATAAATTCCTTAAGGAGTCATCAAACTCTCTTGACCCAAGTGTAGCAAAGTTGCAATATCAGGCACTGAACAATTTCCACTATTCGATTTTATCTCATCTCTCACGGTTCTTGAATTATTTCGATAGCAAGGTATAAGATCAAAAACTGAACCTGATCTTGACCTTTGACCTTTTGACTATTAGATTCATATGTTCAAAGGATCAATCGGATGAGCCAGGTCTTTATGACTTACGGGACTGAGTTTTTACCATATACGGTTCGGTCATGTATTAAAAAAGGCTCACTTCCCATCAGGAATCATCCACCAACTATAACAAAGTTTCGGTATCAGACATTGAACATTTCTCATCTTTTGAATTATTCCTATCTATACGGTTCCGGAGTGAACATTTTTCATCTTTTGAATTTTCCTATCTATACTGTTTCGGAGTGAACATGGCGTTGAACTTTTAACCTTTGTAAAGGTTACTTGTCCTGATGATAAATAGTGAAGACCACAAATCTCTAAGATTTACGGTTTTTGAAGTTTGACTATTAACGACTTCTGTGACGTTTTCAAGGGACATAACCAACTGAAGGCGCTATCGAACTCTTTCAACATACACAGTAAAGTTCCACTGTGAGAAGCAAACACTTTCGTTTTTCTACTTTTAAGAATTCTCTGTCTCTTATGATTCAGTAGTTATTTTGATAACAAGTTTTCGATGGTCGGAGAAAGAACTCCGTAAGGACAGTTGGTTCAGTCTGTCAGGGTCAACTACGCATAGTTTATATATAATTAAATCTAGGTGTCATAACGTTATTTGTGGTACTTTTTCCAGCAGACGTTTTCGAAAAATATGGAGAAAAAAAAAGGATAATGTTCATTCTTTTGTGAACAAGTGAAGTGGTTTTTCCCGCTTTTCAAAACACTCTTCCTACAACTTATGACCCGGAAGGAACTGATCTTGAATTCATCACAACGAAAGGTTAATGACATTTTAATATATAATTGCAACTTTGAAAGGAATCATCATCTAAGCCATATAAATATTATTATGCTACTTTTGCTGCAGTAAATATCTTTAGTATTCTAAGTACTCTTTCGTAACCCTAAAATGATGCTTTCCTTATAAAGCTGTGAAAATTATTTTTCGAATATTTTACAGATAAATCTAGAAGGTTACAAGATTATGGTCTTCGGATTACATAATGTTTCTTTTCCAAAGACTTCCCTGAGAATGGTAACTGTTGCCTTTTGTCAAGTCCATCAAAAATGTAGCACAGTAGCTTACCAATTCAGTGAAGGGTTGGAAAATTTAGTAAATATACAGTTAAATGTATGACTTTTAAAGTGAAAGGATATACATTATACATGTCGAGGATTCTAGAACAGAGCTAACAACGAAGTATACAGATGTAATAGGAAATAATTACTATAGCAGCCATCCAAATTAGCCAAACATAAATAGGTATGCATCACAAAAATACATGTTTTCAAGTTACCATGATTTTGACGCCAGTCTTAAGGTTCATCATAGCTAATTGTTTCAGACAATTGGTTAGGATGAACCTTAACAGCAAAGTAGAAAAACTATGATGTTATCATTACCTTTTGGTCTTAAGATAATTGAAAGTCTGGATTTCAATATTGAAGTCACCAAGTCATTACAAAATGGCGTTTTTAAGGCTTGAGTGTTTTACCAAGTTTCTGATGTTTTACCTAGTTTCTGAGTATATAGTAGTAATGAGCTATAATTCCTATACTGGTGTATGGAATGAGTCAATCATCACATACAGATTAACGTATCAAACCGATTAACATTTTGGAACAAAAACATATCGATATATCTTCTTTTGTCAAAGTAGAAACAAAATTAACAAATTTAAAGTTTAGAATCTGGTTTTAACCTTTGGCCTTGTGACCTGGAGAAATGTTGTAGGTCATGGGTGTTATTGGTGAAGACCCCAAGTCTCCAGGTCTTCCAGTTCCTCAGTTTTAATAGTTTAGTACTTGTGTGGTATATTCAAATGAGCATAAATGCCTTAAGAAGATGTCAGCTCTTTACATCCGAATATAATAATTTTGTAGTATCAGACACCGAACATATTTTCTCTCTTACCGTTTCAGATTTATATCTATAGCACAGTTCAAGATCAAAAGATCAATGTGACTTTGACCTTTGACTTTTAATCTTTCAAATATACCAATATTTCTACCTAATAAAAAGTATAGTGTTCGTTGTCTACTTATACACTAGATACACATCTAAAATATCCGATTTAATATCAGAAGTCCTAATGACGAATGAAAAGCAATTGAAATAATATTTAAGCTAAACAACCAAACAAACAAACAAATTACCTGACATAAGTAAATCTGAATCGATGCTACACCAAAGAAACATAGAAATGTGATCAAGATCTGGACCTGGACAACATAAAATCCCAGTAAAAAAGAAATAGACATGAACATTATTGTCTTCAGGTGCTTTGACAAGTAGAAATTTACTTCTACAGGTTTTGAAGAATTCATATCTAATTAGCAGAATTATGCAGCTAGTGACATTTTCATTGCCACAAGTATTGACTTGAAAACGTTTCCTAGTAGACGAAATGCCTGGAGATATTAATGTAAATAGTCCAACAGATTAATGCTGACCAATTTGGAATATCTGATTTCACTCCAGATTTTTATGCAAATTCGGGTTTTTAGTTGTTTTGTCCCTGTTTGTTCGTTTCCCTTTTATGGTAAGTGTTCTTGTCTGATTATGTTGATGTATAGTTTTCCAATTCCCCTTTGGTAATCTTCTATATCTACCTTTTAATCGTTGTTTAGAAAAAAGAAGCATTGTCAGATATATATATAAGTAGCATCGGAAACTGTTCTTGTAATCATCAACAATAACATTCCATGTCGACAGAAAAATCTAAGTGGGGGTTAGGGTTTGGTTGTTGGGGTTTACCGTCACCTTCAGCAATTCTTCAGCTATATTACTGGGGAGGAAAGTTGAAAGTTATATCCAGCTGACCGGTGAAACCCGATTTTGAATAGGTATCTGTAAACCTTAACACATTAGGGAGGTCGAGATAGGCTCGAACACACAACAGAGATGTTAGGCTAATGATCGTGAGTCAGCGATGTTATTCACTTAGCCATCCAGGCCCAGAAAAATTTAAACTTCGAGAACGTGTTGAAACGGTGACATATTCCGGTTACTGTAAAATGCTTACCGAATTATTCATCACAACTAGAACAGTATCTACAGAGATAGGTTTGCGTGTTGTGACATTGTGCTTGTGGAAATAGACAACAGTTTTTGTAATCTCCGCCAGTATTACAAATATCTCCTTTGGTTTAAGTCTTCGGGCTTTGAGTAAGTTTGTAAGTGTAACATATTCCACATCCATTTCATTTGTAATGACCATGTGCTTGATCACCATATCCACTTCTGGATCTGAAATTTAATTAAATACATATTTTTTTCAATTTATATAAAATAATTTGTAATATACATAAGATTTTATACAGCTTAAAAATAAATATTATACAAACTGGCGGTTCAATTGACTCACCTGATTTCTTGTTGGCTTCGGATTTTTTTACTTAATTTCAGTATTTCTATAGAAGATTAAACACGAATGTTGGTCCTCATTGCAATTGACAATTCTTTTTGTACTTAATCTGATTGCGTTGTTGGAATTAAGATTCAATATCAATTTTTGTTTTAAAAATAAAGATAATAGGAAGGGCAAAACATGAAGTATATCATAACACCACCACTTCCCGTAATAACCAGTATTGTCATTTATGCAAATATTTCACTTCTAGAATTACCAGTATTGTGTTTTCAAGAATACCTCGTTATCCGTATAATTGGATATACAATACCAGAACAACTAGTATTGATGAAAGGGCTATAATATGAATCAACTCTTGTGTTGACAATATTGGAATAAAATTTATTCTAGTTCTATATCTACAATAGCGGTAAAACCAGTATTATGACAACCATCAATCTTGGTAAATCAAGTTATGAACAAACTGATAGTTGCAGTATTACGTTTTGAACAATTCTGGCATTCCAACATTGTTATTATAGTGCCTAAACAAATTTGTGTACAAGTATTGTTGAAAAATACTGCATTTACCAGTATTACTGTTCAACTAATATTGTGTCAACATTTCTGGTATGAAATTTTGTCCCAGTATTGTAATAATACTGAATTGCTAGTATTTTGGTAGTCAACTACACATTATCGGTCATACGCTATTTTTTGGCGAACCTCGTATGATTTGTTAGTCGGATACGTTCGGAAACAACATTTAAGTTTCTGAATAAATTTTGTAGTTCCTAGTATCTAAATACATTTTTCTTTCTTTCTTTAATCCTACTACGAATAATGAATGTCCAGTCATCCGACATGCATTCATCGAAAAATGGGCAGAAAACATTTCCAACTGGGATAGCCTAACAGGCTTAATTATGGATGTACAAGTATCAACTGAAAACTCTTGAGTAAAAAAGTTAGAAAATAATAGTCAAAGCGTCATAGCGTCCTATCATCCACAAGCCTAACTGTTACAAACTTTTGTGCGAAAAAATTTGGTTACAAGATGAATCCGAATGCTCTGGAATATCTGAGAAGCCTGATATTAGAGAATCAATATCCTTTTGTAAACAAATTGTTGAACAGTGATGTTACAATTACTTACGATAGTAAATCTATTTATTTTCCTTGAAACAAGTTTGTTGTTGTTGGTATATATACAGGTGCGAAAAACATTAATATTGAATGTGGAATGGGGTTAAATTCCATCTAAGACTGTTATAATTAATTGAATATGAAGACACATTATTCCTCAATGTTGATATTTTTGGTGTTTGTAGATGCATGTACTTGTCTGCTCGCGGATATAGATATCTATAATTTTATATCATTACCTTCTGACCAAATTTTAAACAATCCTATACAAACTGATAACAGTACCCTTAAAGTTTCCCCTTTAAATGTAACAGCTAAATTTATAGTAAAACAGTTGCAAAGGAAACGCTTGTAATTTAAGCCAGTAGGAAGTGAAATGCATTATTTGTATTGACTCAATAAATATACAAACCTGGTTTGCGTCTTTTTCTTCCCTTTTCTTTTTTTTCTGGTTTCGATGGTTCCAAATCCACTTTCTACAGGGGATAAATAAAGAGTTGTCATCAAAAATATTTGAAAGTTTATTAATATAAATTAGTTGTAGATATATGGGAAAAAAATCGACAGTAGAAAAAATTGCATCTGACTTTCGTAATATTAAGATTTTCCAGGGTTGTTCTTCAAAAGCACAAAGTTCTTTTTTTTCAGATGTCCAAGGTTGCCGCCACCGCAAGACATAGTCTAACATAGGACTCTTTAAGAAATATAATTAAATATCTCCGCAGAAACAACTGACGCAATCAAACCACAAAAGTCTGTGAATGATTATTGGCTGGTGATCCATAAAGTATCTGTTTTATGCCGATGGGAAATCCAAGATGGCCGCCATCCCCAGGAGATACAATTTAGTTTATCATGGTACCTCATGCGAAATACGTTTATGGAGTTTCCAAGAAATAATTGAGAGAATTAAAATGATGATTAATTCATGAATGATCATTGGCTCGTGAAAAAACAATTTTTTAAATTCTGATGGGAAATCTAGGATGACTGCCAGCACTTGACATAGTCAAACATAGGATCCTATAGGAGATATTTCCAAACAACTTAGAAGAAACAACTGATATAATTAGAGTCCAATGGCAAATGCATTTAAACATCATATTCGTAGACTTCGAATTCTTGCCTGGAATGCGAGGGGTCGTGGTTGAAAAGCTGGTATGGTCAAACCGAAGACTACAAATTGCTACTTATTGCTTCTCCACTAAGGGCGCAGCTTTAAGTATACAGAGCATCAAATGGTCAGCTGGTTCAGACTAATGTGTCCTAGTGGGGTTACATGTCTACTGCGGACTGTTACTTCAGTAAGCTATCACTTTAAAAATCAAACACAGTCTTGTTTAGTACAAGCAGACATCACAATAGCCAGCGCACAATATAATTCATAATATAGT
>JAOXYI010242283.1:0-10822 GCA_028566495.1 Lithophaga antillarum
AAAAATTTCAAAGTCCCACTGTGACCTTGACCTTTGACCTTGAAAATCAATAGGCTTCTAAACCTTCCTATGTACTATATGTACTATCTCTATACCAAGTTTGGTTAAGATCCCTCAAAAGATGTTTAGAGTGTCCACAAGAATGTTACAGACGGACGGACAGTCAGTCCCATTACTGTATCCCCATTGCAACTTCGTTGGTGAGGGGATAATAAGTTAATGTCAGTTTTCAACTTAATTCACAATTTCTGCACCTAACAAAATTTCTTGTTGATGGTGAAGTTTTAAAATAATGAAGCAAATTTTATTGCTATTAATTATATGTAACTTAGATTCTTTATTTGACTGGTCCTTTAATTTTGTTTTGCCTGTGACGAAAGTCACCGAAGGCGAGACCTATATATGCCTCTGCTGGTGATGGCGGTGTTAACTGTGCATTACATTTTCCTGCTCAGGTCCATTTCTCAGTAACCACACACATCATACAGCAACCATATTTGGTCCAGGCATTCATTAGGGGATGTGCATGCCAGCCTGACACATGCCATGTAACCTTGACCTCATTTTCACGGTCCACTGACTTTGTTAAATTTGCATCACACTTTCGTGCTCCAGTCCATTTCTGAATAACCACTCATCATACAGCAACTATATTTGGTCCACACATTCATTACAGGATGTACATGTCAGCCTGACACGTCACATCACCTTGACCTCATTTTCATGGCCCACTGCCTTCATTACATTTGCATCACATTTTCGTGCTCAGGTCCATTTCTGAATAACCACACATCATACAGCAACTATATTTAGTCCACACATTCAGAAGGGGATGTGCATGTCACCCTGACACATGTCACATGGCCTTGATCTCATTTTCATGGGCTTCTGACTTTGTTAAATTTGTGTCACATTTTCGTGCTCAGGTCCATTTCTGAATAACCATGTGTCATACAGCAACCATATTTGTTCTATGCATTCATCAGGGATGTACATATCAGCCTGACATATGCCACATGACCTTGACCTCATTTTCTCAGTCCATTGACTTCTCTAGGTTTGATCAGATCAGTTTCTAGGTAACCACTCGTGATAGGTCAACTATATTCAGTATATGAATTGATCTTAAGGGGTACATGTCAGTCTGGCATATGTCAGACTTGTATTTCCCAATATGACATGTAGGGGCAGGTGAGACATATTCGTGTGTCAACTCTTGTTTTATTTTACTTTTATAACTGCAGAAAAAGTTATTTGGATTTGATTTAGTGAATTTTAACTTTAGTCATTCTTGAATTATATGAAAGAATAAAATGACAATTTTTAGTCTAAATGCCTCAAATCATGTAGAGATGAACTAATCAAAATGTTTGAAAGCTGAATGAAATTCTTGGCATTAATTTGAATTTGCTGTAATTCTTCCTGATTATGAACATTTGTTTACAAATATTACAATGCTATATTGGGGATTTAAAAGGATGTCTTTTGGTCAGACTCATCCCTTTTCAGTAAAATTTAAGTATTATGGGTAAAATTATAACTGACAATATAAATTAGATCTAGAAAATACTATTTTTGCAGAGCAGTTCGTTGACTGCTATATTTTCCAAAATCATGGATCACCACTTTGTCCAAAAATAATTAAATTCATTGGTTTGATGGATTTCTTTTTCAACAGTAATTATCAACACCTAAAATTAAACTTCAGATTATAATCGTGTTAACTACTACAGTAGAACGTGACTAAGCTAGGTATTATAATTACTACACCAAATACGGTAGTGCACTTCAGATATAAACCATGTATTAAATAAAAATTGAATATTAAGTAGTTTATAAATTGAAAATCAAATGAAAATCTGCTGATGTTGTTTTCTTTGTTGATACTTGTAATAATTTTAGAGGGAAAGTTAAGTCTGTGTACATTTCATGAAGTAATCCATTTCAATTTATTAGGATACTAAAGTTTGATGAAAGGGACGTCACTGTTCAACATGCCTGGATGATTCAGTATCAATTAAGGATACTCAGTTGCTATTCAGAATTATAGTGCATTTAAGTGGAATGTATTTATCTATCCCTGGAGAAATTTACATTGATCTTTAAAATCGTGTTTCTGATGTTTTGATCTGCTATAGGTAACGTTGACAGGTAAGTGAAAATAAATGACTTCGATATATAATTTATTTTAAAACTGAATACAGACTATACATGTATATAGCACAATAATCTATTTCCATAACAAAAACATGGCTTTCTATGTTATCAATTGAAATATATCAAAGCAAAAAGTACCAAAGCTTACAATTATTTTCAGCTCTGTCAAAGTTTCAAATGATAAAACTGCAATTTATTTTTCTCAAATAGAAAACGTATTGAAAAGTTTTCAGTTAACGAGACATGCAAGATATATGACAGAAATGATATAACTTATACTGATCCGTTTACATTTTATGGAAATTGCTGCAAAAAATGAGAGATTTGCATCGGGGCTATAATAAGGTAATTTATCATTTATCTCTTTATCAGCAGTTAGATTTACATCGAAAGTTAAATGGACAATTATCGGTGTAATTTTTGGTCCTAACATAGTATAGATCTGATATTTTTATGGCATTAAGCTCATAATATGTAATTACTTTCAGTTAGTGCTTAATCAAGTTGAAACTTTGCAGTCTGCATGAGAAAAGAAGTATTAGACATTTTCATATAAAGTTTTCATAAAATGGGAAACACGTTAAAATGAGACAAGTGCTGACACTATTTCTGTAGGCATGACACCTGGTGTAACTACAGCTTACATACTCCCACTCAAAAGACCATGTACATTTCACTTTCCTGAAACATGATGTAGGAGTAGGGGCTGGGTGGCCAAGTGATTAAGGTCATTGACTCATGAGTCGACAGTTTCACCAGCCAGCTAGATAGATGTCCAGGCTTTTCTGCCCCTGGAGTCTTGTAGTCATGATATCGCTGAAAAACTGCTGCAAATGATGTGATAAACCCCAACAACACACAGTCACACATACCGTATACAACTGTATTGGGAATTTTTGGCGTGTCTAATTTTCACTATATTCGCAGATAAGAAAAATAGTGAAAATTATACCCTGCAAAATATTCCCACATATGTACTTTATATACAAAATCAATACAATATTGTCTTATACCACAAAAATTTTACATAGTGAAAATTTTACTTGACTGTTATGGCTACATATCGTGAAAAAATGCCTATGCCAAAATAACCCAATATACGATATAATGTACTGTTTTGCAGTTCACCTCGTGACCCTCAAAGTGCCAAATTGTTTTGTTACTGTATTTGCTGCAGTGTATTCCACTTTTTTACATCTAAGACAACTCAAATTTTCAAAGATGGTAAATATCCTGCCTGATGACTGCTTGATGATACCCAGTTAAGTAATTGTACTTTTACCTAACTTGCTGAAAAATCTGTTGAATATGTTGTTATGAATGAAATTAAAATGCAGTTTTCGTGTAATCCCTAGATATATCGTGTCATATTATATATTTTCAGGTAACATCCTGGAGGATAAGCTAGCATGGCCCAGTGCAGTTTCTGGAGTACAGAGAGACACAAGGATAAGTCTAACCTCAGATCTAGAAAACAAAAGGTAAGGACAATGTCACAGTTTCATTACAACCATTGTGGCGTAGTGCAGTTTGCAGAGTAAAGAGAGACAAAGGGTAAAGTTCAACCTAAGATCTAGAAAATATAAGGAAGGTCAGTGTTGCGATATCAATATTATCCTAGGATGATATATCAACTGTCTGTTGCAATGTCAAGAAAACAGATATATATATGTATATTATTACTGATCTATTTTGCAAGAATGGAATTCTCAATGCAATATCGCACTGAAAGCAGAGCTTGAGATGAGAGATGCATTGAGGATTCCAATTTTAGCAAAACAAAATCAGTAATACATGTAGTATGTTTATTGAAGAAATGTCCAGTGATGTCAGTGATGCCAAAGATGATGCTGAGCCAGTCAACGATAATATGTTATTCTCATATGCAAGTACAGTGATAATAGAAATAGCTGAGAAAAGATAAAGCCATTTTTTTACATACCAAAAAACAAGAATATGTCTGACCTCGGAATTGAAAAAAAAAAAAAAAAAAAAGAAAGTGTTACAAACAATATCACTGTTAAACTATGCATGGGTAAGACATGGTTTCCGGAGAAATGGAAGACCCTAAGTGTAAGTTTAAGTCTGGTCTCAGATCTAGAAGTAGTTGTTAACTCAGGTTGACTCCTTCTCTGTCTTGAAAGTAGTTCCTAATTGGACCTAAAAAGGTCATTCCTGCTCGATATCACAAATTGCCGTATGTAGAGTGTAGTTTCATTTCCACATTATTCAAATGCGGCAAGCCTTACCATATAAGATACTTTTTTGGTTTCCTTTAATATACAGGTAGATGTTTGAGTGTTCATTCCATCTGTATTACTCAGTGTCAGCTCCTTTTACCTTTCAACAATTCAGAGTCATACTTCCTATATATAAAATTACAGTAACAATATGGAAACAAACAAACAATTAACCCTGTTCTTAAAATGCTTCAGTAAGTTGGTATTGATGTTTTAATTGATAGTTTAATTTTGATGCGATAGGATTATTCAAACATGCCAAAACATTTAGATTACACCTAAGATTAGCTGATAAACCTGTCTTTGTGTCAACTTTAAAAGGAATGGGTCATTTTTATGTGTATTGCCTTTATTGATTTTTAAGTAGTTCAGCATTTTTGCTGAAAAGTTAAAGTGGATTAATAAAAGTTTTTTTTTATGGGATAATTACTGGACTTAGTAAAAAAAAACCTGACTTTGCTGGAATATCTTATTTTTCAGGTAAGTAATGAATTTATTATTTAAATTTTAATTATATTTAACAAACTTTTCTCAAATTTCCTGTGTTTGTTTATCAGTAATATTATTTAAAAATGTTAATAGTAGATAAATTTGTAAAATTATATTTGCATTCATATAAGTATATGTATTTTTTCGAGTAAAATATTTTAAATTAGTAACCCCGTCCTTATATATTATGGTAATTACAAAATACAGAGATGGAAATTTTAAATCTATATTCAGGCTTTTTTTTTTAACTAGGTATGCTTTTCTATGATGAGGGCCTCAGGGAAGATTAGTTGTATAACTAGCTGTGTAACCCTCTTAAAATAAAGTATTGTTGTTGTTAGTTGTATTAGGAGTTCCATGATTATTTCAGCTTCTCATAAAAAACTGGGAAGTATCTGATTTTGTATTTGCTAGCCTGTATCAGATAGGGTGCCCAGTATTTGCAATCATTTGATCCAGTGTGGAAGGGAGTGGTTGTTAATCTGGTTCCCTGAAGTGCAGACTAATATCTGGCCATTTTTCGAAGAATTAAAAAATATAGGATATATATTTCTAATCTACATGTAATTTAATGCCTTCTGTGTTGTCATAGTATAATTGAAGCATTCTCTCCTACGAACATTTCATCTCCTTAAGATTTGTATCCCAGAAACTATTTTCAGTTTTAAATCTTGTAGAATAAAACTGGATAATGTTAACTTGACAAGAATAATAATCTCTAAGCTCTAAATGCCAAAATCTATGTCATTCTTTAATGAAGCATTAATAAAGCTATCATATTTTAAATATTATATTACATTATAATATTGCCAAGTTTTTCTTTGTCAACTTGACACGATCGGTACATATTGTTTTTGCCGTATGAAGTGATTTAATTACACAATTCTTGCTGTGTAAGTACATTTTATAATTTGCAATAGTCCATTTGAAAAAAAGTAAATATTTAATTGAACTTGAATATTTGTTTAAAATCAAAAGATTTAAATATTGTTTTAAAGAAATTTAAAAGAAAGGAGAGTTTGAATATCAATGTATCCATGACTAAAATACACATTAAAGGTACAGTCATTTATGTATCATTTAATTCAAAGTGGTTATTTTCTTCTTCGTAGAAAGGAAAAAGGAAATGTTTAAGTAAATTTATTTGTTGTATATTACTTTGATTATGATAAATTTGATATGAAATGCATTGTATATGTTGAAATGAAGATTTGAAAGGTATGCAAATTTAAATAGCACCTTGTTCAAGCCAACAAAGGCTTTGTAGTTCTATTGTTCCGATTGCAAAGGTTCTCAAGAAAAGTATTGCTTACATTTAAATTGTCTTTGTTTTCTCTTTTGTATAAATAGGGGTAATTTGAAGGGTGCTTTAGATCTAACCCAGTTTGTTGTTAAACTTGAAGATAAACATGATAAATAAATTTTTGTAGTATTAGTATACAGGAATGATTGTTCATTGATACTCTGACAGTTTGTATACGTGCATTAAAAAATCCACTGATCGTGGTACCAAACCTGTTAATTTCAAATGTGGGCTAGTAGATTGTACCTGTCTACTGGTCCTTGGACCAGTGCATCAATTGACAGTTAAAAAGAATGTGATGTTTTTAAAGAACTTTTAGATTGCCAAGGGACACTGGTCCTAAATATACCATTTGGGTTTATCAGAAGTTCATAACCCCTGGCTTAGAATACAAATACTTTCAGAAGTCCGTCGGATGGGGACGTAAAATCCGAGAACTCATGTTGGGAGAATGCCATGCTCTCTGCACATTAAAGAACCCTTGTAACAAAGCTCTTCGGGAGTGGTCCTTAAGTGGCCAGTTGGCTATTGCAAGGCTAAATTTCCCACCTCTACCCACTGCATCCTCCTTTTCTAGTGGCAGTCAAAATTTTCTGTGCAATGGTCTGTCCCATTCCCTATTTAATTAGCAGTATGGATTAACTTATTCTTGTCCTGAATATAGCTGAAATACTGCTTGGTGTACGTTAAACAACAATCAATCAGATACTTTCAGGGTTCAGATTTGAATTACTTCAGTAGTTAATTTAGACATAATCTTCACTTTAATGCCCTTTATAAAGAAAAGTGCAGATGCAAGGGACACCAGATATAATTCATGAAAAGTAGGAAAAGTTCTGTATATGACATTGATAAAATTTTCATGGTAAAATGGCAAAAACTAGTATATTTAACTTTGGATTTAATGTTGATTTAATTATTATTAAATCAAGATGCAAAATGAAACATCTGGTGTTTTCTGTAAAATGATGAATGTATGACAGGTGCAGAATTGGCTATCATTTTAAAAAAAAAATTTGCACATAATTTTGAATTTTAACCACAGAAATATTTAGAAATTGTTGCAGTTTTCTGACCATATGATCACATGATTTTTAGAAAGATAGCTCATTAAAACTGCAAATTGAATTGCAAAAGTGCTACCAAGAAATGCATGCTGAATCGGATCCAAACAACCTGGTAGCAAAGATCTGCTCATTTGAAAGTAATATATATAAAATATGGGACTTTGAAAAAAGGTAGGTGTTGGAAGGGGTGGGGGGGTCTTAAACTTGACTGATGTATGACAGGTGCAAAATTGGCTATCATTTTTTAAAAAAAATGGCACATAATTTTGAACTTCAACCACAGAAATATTTAGAAGTTGTTGTCAGTTTTCTGACCATATATATGATCACATGATTCTTAGAAAGATAGCTCGTTAAACATGTTAAAACAACAAATTGAATTTAAAAAATCTGACCAACAATTGCATGCTGAATCAGACCCAAACACTTGGTAGGATCTGATCATTTGAAAGTGATACATATAAAATATGGGACTTTCAAAAAAAGTGGGCATGGTGGGGTCTTAAACTTGACTGAAGAATCTGCTAATAATCAGGTTTTTCCATGGACTAACTCCTAGCTTGCAGGGAGTAATATCACACAACATTAATGTAAGGAAAGAAACTACTCAGTCTATAAACTTGTATATTGAATTAAAAATGCATAATTGAAAAAAAATAATGCAAATTAAATCCTTGAAAACCAATCAAATCCCTTAAATGTACCCCATTTATTTTACAAAAGAGATATGTATTGATCCTCGTTCTGCACATTAAACACTTATTGAATATATTTAAACTTATTACTATACAAATTACTTTTAATACAATTCTATAATAGAAAGTGAACTTAAAACGTTTAGATGTACATGACCTGACTTTGAAATCAGCTTTCCATAAACTGTGAGACTAGTTTTAGCCACATGGGATTTTTAGTATAACTGTTTCTAGGGGTAATTTTTATGGCAGGATGCTGTTTGAATACCAGGTAATTATTATTTGCTTATTTTTAATATTTAATGCAGTAATTGCATTCTTTATTTTGTTCATTGCTTGAAAATTTCTGTGGATTCAAATTTCTTTTGTTGTCATAGTGATGATAGGTATGTGGCATGGAAGTCATCGCTTTCAGCTTCAGTCATTCCTGTTCTACATATCTGATGTCTCCAGTGGCAGGTAAGGGGGGCGGGGGTGCCCCACAAAAAAAAAATTTGACAAGCGAAAAAAAAAAAAAAAGAAAGACCCTATATTTGCCAAAAATAAAGGGAGGGGTGGTTGACACACAAAAAAAACTTAACCTGAAAAATAAAAAGAAGATAAATCCCAATATTAGCCAAAAATTAAGGGGCCTTCTGACCGGTCTGCCTCTGGTCTCCTAAGGAAAAAACTACTTGGATTTTGTTACTGCCCTTTCAAGTTGTGTTAACTTATACTGTTTTCTGCCTAACTGTACATGTATCTGTGCTTTACACCACATCCAATTCACCTACTTCCTAAGCAGTTTTTCTCCTATACCATCTGTAATGATAAAAAGATTTCACCTAACAGCTCATGATGATAAAAAACACACCAAAAAAACAGCATGCCTGAAGATGACAAGTTGTTGCATGTGTACCGGAAAAGAATTTGATGTGTACCTGTACAGCAGCGCAACGTTCATGTACATATTGCTCATAAACCTTGTCTGTATGTACACGTACAACAGGAACATCTGTAGACATATATATACTTTGATCTATGTACAGTTGAACCTTGTTGTGTCATAGTCAAGGGTCTGTCAATTTTATCTTGAATTAATCAAGTTTATATTTGAGAAAATTTAAGCTGCTTATTATTATAAAGGGACTGTATTTTCCCTTGAAGTCATCCCAATGTAAACAATTGATCAGAGTTTGAGAAAACAAGATTTGACTGTAGTTAAGTACGTGAACCAAGAGGTTAAAAATTCTTACAGTGTTCAACTAGCCCAGGGTTTACATGGTATGCTTTAAATAATGTGAAAATGGAAACTACTGGCCCAGCAAAACTGACACTAATCATGGAAATATCTGTCCTTAAGTGCTTGTGTATTTGTGACATTGCATGTGTACTCAGTGGAATTTCTGAAACACAGATCTATTTATATTTAACCAGCCTGTTTGTCAACTAACCTTCATACTATAGGGGAATCAGTGTAGACTTCATAGGCATTGGGCTAGTGGAATTTTCAATCCTGATACTGTACACATGAGCACTTATATGTATCTTTTTTAACCATATGTATAGAAGGTTTCAAGAAGGTTCTGTGTTCATCATCACTTAACAGCATACTTCACCTCCTCTGAAGCCATACATTTGTATTGTGACATACATGTGTTGATTAAGTTGTCATGGTTTATCATCACTTTCAACAATTTTTACCTGTATCATGACTACCTGACTTACTGGGGGACCAGCTGACTGGTCAAACCCCAAACCTTGGTAGGTTTCTCAAAACTTTAACACATAAAACGGGTGAGTGGAGCTTTAACCCAAAACAGCAGTGTTCGGCTATTGATCACTTTGCCACTGCACAACATGTTCGTACATCCACTTACCTTTAAATGAGGACTAGCCATCAGCTTAACATTCAGAACCATTTATGCCAGGATTTCATGACAAGTTGGGTTTAGATAAGACATTATGGTAGCAGTATTGAATCCAGATTGGATCTCTTTTTGATCATGTTGGTGACGATAATTTTCCATCAGGTGTATATTTAATTTTATGAAAAGCTAGATGGAATGATGGCAGTAGCAGATTTGGATCAATCCTTAGAGAATGGATGGGAGTATGATTAGACTCTGACTTATAATGTGTTCAGTTTTGATTTCTTGAAAATAAACTTACAAGCTGTAAGCTTTTAGACATATGGTTGGACTTGATTGACTTTAGCTTAAGTCTCTGTAAAGTATTACGTCTTTTCCTTTGATTTGGCTTTTAGATACATGTATGTATCTACATTTTTTTAATCAAGTAAATATATATTCAGAGGTTGAACTATGTCAACTTCTGGATCTGTTCAGATTTTTAGCTGAGTTGCAATGAAGTTGCACTCGGCTTATGTTTTGATGACTGGCGGGCGGACGTATGTTTCACTTAAATGTTGTAAGTGCACTAGCACTTTTATTTCTTGACAGATCAAACCAAATTTATATTAAAGCTTTATATCAACAATTTCTCAGTCAAGTTCAAAAACCACAATTTTCAGACAAGGATTATCAGAGTTATGACCCCTGAAGGTTTAAAAAAAAATGTAAAATTATTGTTGCAAGCGCACTAGCACTTTCATTCCTTGACAGATAAAAACCAAATTTATGCTGAAGCTTTATATCAATAATATCTGAGTCAAGTTCGAAAACCAAAATTTTTGGACAAGGATTATCAGAGTTATGTCCCCTGAAGATGTATGTGAAATTACCATTGTAAGTGCACTAATGTAGGAACAACGAAATTTGCCACGAGAAAATCAAAAATATCTTTTTACTTGCAGCAAGTAATATGGATTGTTATATTTCGTTGAAAATCTAATTTTTTGCCTATTCTAAATTTCAAGTTGAAATTCTGAGT
>JAOXYI010242393.1:0-10820 GCA_028566495.1 Lithophaga antillarum
TGGGCTACAAGTATGATACCCTCCACTAGAACATGCCATATGCGGGGCCCTTCATGACAGTGTCATTATTCTAGTTATAAACATTGTTTAAGTGTTAAAAGTTTATTGAAAATTAGGTCATTGTGATCTAGTTATGCCCCTTGAAAATGTGAATAAAGAGCTCTGCCTACAAAGCATGATACGGCAGCAGCAAGTTGACCAATGGCTACTTCTCAATCATTGGATACCAATACAAGTATGGAAAGAATAATTTGTTTGTCCTTTCCATGAGGAATTCAATAAAAAAATTGCATCAAAATTGGACCAAAAATAAAAAATCCCTATACAAAAATATTAAAAACCCTTTTGGCCCCTTTTTTTCAAAAAACAGTAAAGTCCAGAACGCCTACTACCAACTTTGACCATCTACTGCAACATGAAAATCAAGAAACAAAACTCCATCAAAGTAAGTTAAAAAATACAAAATTCTTGTATTTTGCAAAAAATTGAAATTGGCCCCTTTGATGCCTCATATCTTGGAAACCGTAAGATTTATATAAAATCCACTGACATACTACTGAATGGTCTTGTGACAAAGAACCCAATGAAAAAACATCAAAATATGATCAAAAGTAAAAAATCCATATACAGAAAAAATGGTAGGGGCCAGATATCCCATTATTGAACTAGACCTGTATTTTGTGTCAAGGAATATTGTTTTCAAATATTAAAAGAATCAATCTTCTGGAACAAAAGTTTGAGCATGGAAACCAATTGTCTACAGACCCATACTATAATACGTCCACAATTTTTTTGTAGTCGTATAAATAAAAACTCATAGAAAGGGGTAACAAACATTTTTTTTCAAACATAGGGTTGTGACGTATCGTAATGCTCATAATCATGAACACCATCGATGTGAGCCAAACTTAGGTCATTTTGACCTGAATGACCTATTTTTGTTCAAAAGTAGGTCATGATACTTTTATCATGGACATAAGACTGAAACATTTCGTATCATTCAGAATTAGGAGTGCTTTGAAACAATCTGATTAAAATTAAATCTCTGCACTTGCTCCCTATATTTTATTGGATATTTACTTGTCGTTGTGTGAAAGATCTAATTAAAATTAAATCTCTGCACTTGCTTCCTATTTTTTAGTGGATATATACTTGTCTCTGCATGAGAGAATTAAATCTCTACACTTGCTCCCTATTTTTTATTGGATATTTACTTGTCGCTGTGTGAGAGAATTAAATCTCTGCACTTGCTCCCTATTTTTTATCGGATATTTACTTGTTGCTGCATGAGAAAATAGGAAACAAGTGCAGAGATTTAATTTTAATTAGATTGGCTTTGAAAAACATGCAGAAATTAAGTCATCATGACCTAATTTTGTCAGAAAATTGGGTCACAATACATTTACTGGAAATGTAGGGTTGTGGCATTGCATATTGTTCAGAATTGGGAGTGATTATCTTACTGAAATAAGGTAATTACACTGTTAGGATATGACGAAATCTGTCAATGCTTTTGCAACTAGTCAGTGTTCACTGTGCATTCAAGGGGGGTGATATGGCTTGTTTGTTTACATAACTCAAAATCATTGATAGCAAAGAGACCATGTTGAAAGGAAGGCTGAGCTATGGACAAATTTATATGTTTTGTAGAATACCATTCAAGGAACATTCTGTCAAGTTTGCTTCCATTCTGTATACTGGTTTCTGACAAAAAAACCTTTTTAGACATTTCCCATTGAGTCCTAAGTTAAAATCTGTCTGATAGTGGCAGCGGTCTTTGATTTTTCTGATAAGCACAAAAATTATGTTAAGGTTGGTAGAGGACATTCTAAGAAACATGACAACATTTTCCCTTGGTATGGGCCATCTTGGATTTCCAATTGGCACCAAAGTATAAACTTGGTAGAGGATCATCTAACAAACATTATGAAATATTACAGTTCCAAAGGCCATGGTTCAGACAAGAAGACTGTTGAATTTTCAGTCATTCAAATGCAATACTTGCCCTGGCTGCCATGTTGAATTTCCAATTGGCATCAAAAGTGCAGTTTCTTAGAACACCATGCAAGGAACGTTCCAGCCAAGTATGTTTTCAAATCTATCTTGTGTTTCACAGGGGAAGACTGAAATGTGAAAATTGAGAATGAACTTCAAGTGATGGCAATAGCTCACATGACCCTTCAGGTCAGGCAAGCTGAAAAAAGAAACATATATGTTGCTTAGTATGCCAACTTTCAGAAGAAGCAGATTAAATGAAGGAGTTTTGATCACTAGTAATGTGTATCTGCATAAGACAGTGTCGGGCATGTTGCAAAGTCAACAAACATTTGCATCGATGCATACATTTTCTCCACTTTGCAGTAAACACACTTTAACACAATATGTCTAAACAAGAAAACATTTACAAAAGAAAGGGTACAAAAACTATCAACAATATAACTTTTATTTTTGAAATAAAACAACATTGTTACACACAGGAATGTACAATGTAAAAGAAGTTAGAAAATGTTTCGTGGAAATTTGTATTTACAATATATTAGCTGATATGTTGATATTATACAGAGACCAGCTCTTGTAAAGAATAAAACAGCTTTATAATTAGTATCTACGCTACTTTCAGTTAATACTTCTTGAATACAAAATTCCTGTGACAGAAAATCTGCAATTTTACATTTTAAACCATTTCTGTCATTGTAAACAACCATCCTGTTGAAAGTTATACCCAAAAATTAAATTCCTTAGATTTATTTTCTTTATTCCTACAGTATACATAATTCCTCAAAAATATGTTGGAAATAAACTTTCCAAATGTTAATACATATTTTTTGTGTTTAATACAAAATACAACATGACATTCTTATATTAATCTACTATCAATAGTTGGACGGAAGAAATAAAATCACAGCCACAAAGAGTACATTAAATCATAAAACTTAATAAAATAGATTTTTATCTCAATACAATTTGAAATGGAGTTTATTTTTTCTTAAACTCCCTTGACTAATTACAAACATTTATAGCAATGAACTTACTGTCTCGCAATAACAAATTACAAATCATAATTTTTCATCATTTTTTAAATTAGTCTATTCAATTAAAACTTACTGTAGCTAGAAGTGACACAAATTTACTAAGCATTTAGATATTTTTCACAACTGCAGGCTGCTAAAATAAATTTATCTGACATTGTTATATTCATAATTGGCTTGAATTTATATAAAAGTCGGTCAATTTTGGCTATTTTATGGCTGTACTGTTTCCTTTACACAGTCACAGCTCGTGTGGACCATCACATTCACTTGATATAAACAATTTTACTGTGATAAATTTAGCTTATGAAAGGACCATAACTCACTTTTGTGCTACACAGGTTACCAAGGTCAAGAAGTTCCAGTAAACAAGATACGACTATAATTAAAGAAAATTCAATTCAATTCAATTCATTTTTATATCCCACCAAAGATTTACAGTGTATTATATGATACTGCCGTGCAGGCAGGCAACATCTCAATTAGGGTTCTGCACCATAGCTGCTGTTCTAGTACTTGATGGGCTTGAATCAAATTTTGGCATTGTACTTTCGTTAGAGAATTCTGAATCATATCACCTGAGTTACCTCTACCTGATGATACTTCTTTCATTTTTTTTTCAGAATATGCTGTAAAGTTTTTTTACATTCCTAATATTTACTGTGTATATCCATCCCTTTTGGACCAATAAAAATTTGGAAAGAGGTGGGTGAGAGATTGTACAATTTGTCTTTAATCTACAGCCGACATATTTTTTCAAACCTGGGGATATATTTTACAAGGCTATAAAATGACTTCTGAAATGTAATAACATTTCTCTCATTTAAAAAAAAAAAAAAGTCTGAAAGTTGCCATAGGTGATCAACATAAAAATGTCCCAGTTTTCATCAATGACACTTCATGGCATTATTTTAAAACCTATTTTACCCAATGAATAATTCAAGACTGACTTGAATGTGATAAAAAAAAAATGCATATAACAAGTGAAAATTTACACCACAATTCAACTTTCATGCTTACATTCATACAAAAATAAAACATATGCTTTGTTTGGCACAAACAATTGTCTGTGGATTTTTTTCTCCTTATCATTTGCAAGCACTGAACAGATGCAAGGAAGTGAAGCAGAAAAATAGATTGTAACTTTCACACAAATATGTAAAAAAAATCTACAATGTATTACAAATTTCCAAACAGAAAAATCAAGAACCTTGAACGAAGATAATGCTTATCTATACAGGTACATGTGACCAATTAGCTAGATCACTCAGCCACTGAGGCCCCTGTGACAAATAGACTGAATGACTGAATGTGATTTTAACTCTACTTTCACCAGTATTGTATCCATTTTTCATTGGGGGAGGAAACCAGAGTAATCGATGATACATCTCCAACCTTCAGCAGGAATGTTTCAATTGGACAGTGAAATTAAATTTGTTTATATCATCTTGTAACTCATACAATTTTTTGAAATATGTCTCTTTTTGTGGATTAGACAAAACTGTTGAAATTTTGAACTAAACGTGCATATCATAAAAGTGCAATTGTAAAAACAGTAATATTGCAGCTTCACATAAAATCATTGAAAAAAAACATTAACAACATAACAACAGAATAAGAATGCTTACAATAACTTAAGTAAACAATTTCAGACAAACTTTCAGTGTACTGAACAACAATTAGTACATTTGCACACACATAATTAACATTCATACAAACAATATCAAAATATATTGATATTTCAGCTGAGTTACTTCCCCTTTGATATCAGTTCTGTTGCAGAGTTAACTCCTCTTTATTCATGTCTAAGTAAGTGCAAACCTAGTTAAAAATAAATTTCAGTTTTCAGTAAAACACAAAAAATAAAAACCTGAAGTTCAAATGTTTTGTAACAAAAAAAAAAACTTTAAAAAATATTTAACATAAAAGTTTAAATATCTGTTACAAAAATCTTAAAAACAGAAATATTTTGAGTCAGTGCACAACACAGTTGACAGGAACACTGCATTCTTTCACCTGTTCTCTATTTATATTTGTTCTGATAAATTTGTTGTTCTATTCCTTTGCCTCTGGAACTTCCACGTCATCTACATAGAGTTTATGCTGTACACCATCCCTGCGTTCACCCGTTGTGAAAGCCTTTATAATGGCTAAACGACCTCGAATCACAAAAGGAGTCTCGGTACCTTCATCTGTAAATTCTTCCTATTAATACAAATTTGTAAGAATGATTTAAAAAATACATCTAACCAGTGAACGGAAGACATTTTTGTTTTAGCCTTGCTTAAAATCCATTTGATTTGCAGTGCTGGTGTAGCATTTATCATAACATTGATATTTTGTAAAATGTGTTGGACAATATTTTTTTTATTATGATTACATTTTGTTTTGAAACTATCCAATGTATTTTTTTTTCATCTTTCCAGTATATTGTATTTTCCCATTTTCTAGTGTTTAATGACTCCTTTCAGATACAACATACAGCTTGAAGAAATATATACATAGTACAAAATAATAGACAGAATTTCTCCTGCAACAATTCACAAAATGAGCGTTTATTTAGTAATACTATCAATTACACTATTCAAACGACCTGTTCCAACACACTTTTTTATTCTGTTCCAATATTTTTGTTCTTCAAAATCAAAATGGAAGCTACTTAGCCATAATATATCTGCCATCAACACTCTCATCCATTATTATTATTGTAAAATACAATTGCAAACTAATGTCATAGTGTAACAATCATATACATATAGTAGTAACACCTTAAGAAACTGTAAATAATGATAATAACTTACAAAAGTTTCCATTTTGTCTGCATTCACAAAAACATCTAAGGTGTTTTTCTCTGAAAAGAATGACCAAAAAAGTGTTAAAATGTTTATTTCTATAGAATATGTGCATTTTGCAGTTTTTTGTAAGGTATTCCAGGAAAACTTGTAATACCAGTGGTATGGCTTTGCTGGATTACCCTTGTCCCTCCGTTTGTCCATCCAGTCATCTTGTGTACGCAACTAGTCTTTTGACAGATTTTATTCATATTTGGTAAGATGGTGTGGTAAGATATCAGCATGATCATATTTTAGCGATTTTTAACTGGACAATTTTTATTGGACTTGTGACCATTTTTCGCCTTTGTCAATGTTAATGCAACAACTTGTAGGGCTGTGCAATGATGGAAATAATACCTTGTGAGCTCTTTTGAACGCTCATGTTTTCTATCCATATGCATATTTGTATAATGATTAATTACAAGGGTAGCACAGATAGTGCTACGTGGATTGAGGGGAGGGGTATTACTGGCATGACATTGCATGCAGTTTCATTTTTGTCCAGATTTACACCTACAAAATTTTACCAGAATTTCTGAATATTTCTTACTTGGAAAAATTTTAACCAATCTCCACAACCCATACAAATTTATACACAGTGTCTTCTAACCCCAATACTTATCTCCCCACAAAGATCCCCTATATTTAAGTACACTAGTAAATTATTCTAATTATTTTATATGCTTGAGATTTAAATGGCTGCAGTAAATTTTTCAATAAATTTGAACAATGAACATTAATTTTTCACTGTTTTTTTTTTTCAAATGACAAAGCAAAGATATATGGGGCATAACTCAGAAAATTCGAATCATAACGAAAAATGAAACCAGCATTTCCATACAATGATCAATAATTGCAAAATTTCAAAGTCATCACATGTGAACTATAGAAAGAGTTGCAATTATAATAATTTAAGTCTAAAAGAGTGAAGTCAACACTAGAGGCTCACCTGAGCCGTATCACTCGTATGGTTATAAGCTGATCCATTACCCAAAACTGAAAAATTTTCCAAAAGTGGTCCTATGTTATATTTTGTCCTACAGTGGTGGCCATCTTGGACTTCTGATTCCACATTAAAAATATAGACTTTGTAAATGACCATCCAGTGATCATTCATAAACAGTTTTGGTTAACTGTCTTCATAGTTTCTAAGATCTTGGTATATTTTTTCCGTAGGGTTCTATGTTCGACTATGTATTTCCATGATGGCATGAAAATTACAAACTTATTAGAGGACCATCCAATGATTATTCATGAGTAGTTTTGGTTAACTGTCTCTGTTGTTTCTGCCTATTCTAGCCCCTGGTGGCCATATTTGATTTTCAATTGGTACCAAAATAACAACACTTAGTAAGCACCCTCCAAAACACATTTCTGCCAAGTTTGATTTCATTCTGTTCACTGGTTCTTGAAAAGATTGAAATGTGATTTCCCATTTCAGAAACAGAAAGGACCAGGACCCCTTAAACAACAGACTTAGAAAAGCCAATGTTAGAGAATGAGAAGGAAACCAATTATCTATAGGGGAAACAAACATTGCCATAGCACATGCTGGCAGATTTTTATGGGGAAACAAAAATAATTATGGAAATTTGATAAAGAAAAGTACCTTCTTATCTTATTTGTTCTTTACTCACCTAGATAAACCCTGAAAATATGATCATCAATTTTCAAACACCAAACCCTCTGTATTTTTGATTGGTTTACTTTGAACTTTTTCAGTGGTTTTCCATTGACCTCCAGTAGATATTCATATGCAAAACCACTGACAGCGTCAATACTGATTGTACATTTAGCTTTTCCTACTTGGAAATGTTCCTTTCCTACAAGTTTAAACATCCAATCTTTTCTGTATATTTCCTAAATAAAAAATCATGCATATTTTGTGATACTCAAACATAACCATACATATTTTCTGAAACTGAAATTTTATGTCCAAATACAGAAAACAAAATGTTTATTATGATTGTAGATGTGAGCCAGATTTTGAATGGATGAACAACCAGGTACGTCAGCTTAAATTCCTAGCTATGTTCTAGGTAAACAAAATTTAAGATAAGAGATGATGTCAGTTTGGATTGTTTTTGGATAAAACTGTATAATTATTGATGTCTTGCCAATAATATTTGTACAAATGAAGTCTGTAATAAACTTTTCCTTTAGTGAAAGGGCACTTGGGTGGTCGAGTGACCGCTTGACTAACACCACTGCTGTGGGTTTAAGTCGTGCTCACCCTGCTTCATGTGTTCAGGTATATCCAAGGTCGAGGGTCAGCTGGATAGCAGTCCATGCTTTTCTCCCCGGTAGGTCTGGTAGTCAAACATAGCTGAAAAGTTGTTGAAAGTGACAATATAACCCACCCAATAATCAAGTGCAATCTTTAGTGAAAGCCTAGGACATAAAATGCCTTTTGAGAAGAAGTTTGCATTCATACCTAAATACGTACATAAATGAAGCAATGCGACTGTGTTCAATTTCGAGTCATTTCAATTCAATCAGAATTCCAGCAATATTTGCTACCTTAAACATCACAAATGTAAAGCAAATCAGTAGATTTCAACATACCATATAGCTGTTAATTTCATGCCCATTTATTTTCATGACCCAATAAGAACATGTGGATATATCTATTGGGTCCAAGTTTAAAACTGACTATCTTGAGGTTAATATAAAGTGTGCCTTACACAAAAATCTTACCAATCAAGTTTTACTAACACAAAAACTGCCCTGGATTTTATAATCATGTGATGCTGTTGACCAAAAATTTGGTTTTTTGATAGTGACCATGACTGAACAATTGTGTCAATTTGATAAAACTTGTGTAAAGCTTGTAATAAATGTCATATTAAAACAGTGAGGTACACACGTATGACTCTGCATTAGATATAATCATGATAATGAGTTAAAAGTACAAACTGAAATAAAAATTTTAGCAAAACTGAAGCACTCAATGGGCATAGAAGTCTATGTCACTGCAACATACATTTGGCTCAAAGTTTACCTCTCATCCCGGTTTAACTATATGTGATGTTGCATGAATATATGGAAAATTTTGATGTCTTGAATGTCATATACCATACCTTCCCATCAACTCTGATGACTCTCTTTCCAGTGGTAGTAGCATGTTCAAATTCTACTTTATGTACCCCATCTGGTAATGGTACATCCCATTCAGCTACAAGATCACCTGATGCCATGGTTACTGTAGTCTGCTAGTTTTTAAACCATTTAAATTTCTGGAATGGAAGAATTAAAAACTTTATTAAAAATTAATTTTAGTCAGGCAAAAATCTTGTTGTTTTTTTCTTTACTGGACTTTTAGTCTGTAGTAGAACTTACAAATTTAGTAGGACTTCTTTATTTTTACTTAATCAAACTATAGCCAATGGAGTCTCCATTTAAAAATTTCAAATCTTATCAATTAATCTAACTTTACATATTATTCTATGTAAATTTTATATTCTATTTAACTTTTATGATTTTCAGATTACCCTAAATTTATTTAGGCTGAACTTAATATAACTCTACCTGAAGTTTATTTTTTATGCACTGGAAAGTCTTTTTTCCAGCCTCACCTCTTAGCTATCTCAAATGGTTTTGCTCTTCAAAAATTGTGCATGCACATTTATGCTAGAGGGTGGGGGAGGTTGGAGGTTTTATCTTTTGTCAGTCAATTTTGTCCATTCCAAAAATTGGTTGTATTCACAATTGGTTGAAAGTGTACACTAAATTACAATAAAATACTTCTCAAAAATATCATAGTTACTGGTACAATGATACAGTACTTCCAACTTTTTCATTCTAGAAATTATATAAGGGTTTGGTGATTGTTTTAGACAAAGTTGTGTCTAAAAACACGAATCACTGATCTTTCATGGCCTTGTTTCAAATAATTTGTGTTAAAAAGAATAGCATCGATTTTCAATATATATACAGTCAAATTTGGAGGCTTGAATTGGAATGTCTTGAACACTGTGCATTTTTCAAACCACTTTTCAGTCCCACCAATTATTTTTACATATTATTTTCCACCAAAAACTTTTACACTCCCAAAACTCAAACTAATTTTGACAGTTTCTTCTCAGTTTCAACTATATAACGAATTAAATACAGTGGTAAAATGAACAAAAACAAAAAAAAACTTACATATAAGAAATGCAGCAAAGTATAATTTCTTTTGAATTTTGTACAGTAAAAAATCAATACATAACACATCAATTATTACCAAGTCTCTATGATGTTGGTGATAAATATTTATGAACAAAAGCTAAACTGCTAACAAGTTAGGATTGTTTTTCACATCCAAGGAACTCTTAGTCTTTATTTATAATCTTACATTCACAAGTTACAGGTGAAAATCAATAAAACCATTATATCTGTTTCATCATCTATTCATCTGAGTTAAAAATTTATAGATTTTTTATTTTAACTATAAATATTACTGAGTTTTTGTAGTTATTTAATATTTGTTTATAGTGTTTCTCCTACTTTTAGAAAAGGGCATGGCTACTTGCTGACAAAAGGGCGCTTTAGTGTGCATAATTTAATGATTACTAAAAGGGAACAGGTTATTTCTACCTAAATTTGGAACCTTTGAACTAAACAATATACATGTATTTTATAATCTAGTTGCTTTGATGTGTTTAACCCCCATATGTTCAATTTTTAGTTCGCCTCAAAGAAGTTGAGGGACTATTCTACTCGCCTCAGTGTCCACGTCCATGTGGGTGTGGGCATGGAGAAGAATTAGGTCCGCCGTTTCTCCCAAGCATGTTTAGGATGATAAAACACCATGCCCTTTTTCTATGGTGCCATGCCCTTTTCCCTAAACCTTGCTTTTTCACAGGGTATTTTGTAAAAAAAAAAAGTGGACACAGGATACGTCCCAGCTCATATCTCAAATACTGCATGACGTAGAATCATCATGTTTTGCATGCAGGTATATCTTGGGATCTTC
>JAOXYI010242504.1:0-10819 GCA_028566495.1 Lithophaga antillarum
ATGCCGATTGGAATTCCGAAATGGCCGCCACCGATGAACATAGTTTAAAATTGGATCCTATGGGAAATTTTCTTAAAGATCTTTTCCTTGGAAACAGCTGAGACAATTCAACTGAATTGTTTGTGGTTCTTCATTGCATGGTCATGAATGATCATTGGATTATCTTCAGTTTACTATCAGGTGAGTGATACAAGCTCAGGTGAGTCTCTAGTTTATGAATGACTACCAATGTTTTATTACAATAAAAAGTAATCTGGACACATATATTTTTAATTCATAGTTCTTATATATAGACGCTCTTTTGCTGTCTAAAATTTGACTAATAACATTTAAAAATAACTCCAGCTTTTTCTTTATGAGTTCCTACATGTATAATCTATTTGGTGATTTTATAAAACTGATAAAACTGATTTTTTTTCGTCTAGATAACAGATAACGATATGCATATAAACAAAAACTTTTCAAAAGATTTTACACAGTAACAAAAAAAACAAAAAACAAACATTGTTAATAGAGCTGAATAATGTTACCATTGGCAGGTAAAATAGGTAGTTTTTAATAGTTTGACGTTGTAAATGTAACAGCATCATATAACATTGTTTATGATTCCCTAATATTTGCCTGCACAATTTGCATATAAATGTGCATAAAAATATCAGACTTTCTAGTAGGTTGACAACGTGGCGTTATAGTATATCCTATATTTTTGGGTTGAGGTCTTGGCTTCATGTTGGGATTGGCTGAATATGTGGGCAAAAATATAATGCAAATATAATATTTCACATTGTGAGGGTAGTTCGGACATTAATATTGTAATTCTGTATAATTCTGTAAAACTGGTTGATCGGTTCACCTTGCATTCCTACCTTTCATCCCACAACCTTTTTGAGTTTCGGTCCCAAGGATAAGCAGTTTTTGTCGTCTTTGAGCTATATACACGATTTTACAATATAAATTTTATTCCTCAATTCATTGCTGACACAAAATATTAAGAAGGTAAAACTGAAAAAGACTATTTTACAGCAAATTAAAAAAAAAAAAAAAAAAAAGAAACACACACATACACAACGACAACAACAACAAAAAAATGATCAATCGTAATCGTAATACAAGATATCTACCAGCGTTACTTGAGAAATGAAAAGGAATTATTGCTAAAACACTCCATAATAATATCAATATGTAAAATCATACTATATCACCCTAATAAATATGGGATAAAATACTAGTAGGAAATGGACTTTTTAAAAAAGAACACTTCAAGAAAACCAAACATGAAAACGATCATTCAAAAGACACACGACTAGAAATCCGCTAGTGAAATATAAACGTATGATTTCAGTGAGCACAACACGTGTTTCTGGAATAACCTTCATCAGATACACTCGAGACCAAAAATGTTGGGAAGCCGAATACATAAAAAACTTTTGGAGTATCAAAATCGAAAAGGACCTAAACAGAGCAGCCAAAACCGTCTAAGGTCAACTTTGCCTGAAGTATGCAACTCTGTAATATAATATAACTTTCATATAACAACAAGTATATCTTGCCAAATATGAAAGAAACTCCTCAAAGACAGATGACTAGTTGGTTACACAAAGTATTATTATAAGGTGAAATTGAAAAGTCGCGAAATTGTCACAGTTCTGGTAAGAATCATCAAATTACAATAACAATAAAATGTAATTATCTTAATGTCATGACAAGTCATACAAAATATGAGCATGATCCCTCAAAAGATAAGTGAGTACTGTTATAAAAACATGATATAAACTTTTGTCGTGTAAATTAGGTAATAGGTTAATACAACTCGTCCTACACCAACCAACCTCATATTCCACGGCTATACTCAATCAAAATTTTCTTTATATACGTAAAGATCACAAAAAAGTTCACAAAAGCCATAAAAAAACGAAAATACGTCAAAAGTGTATTCAGAAAGGTATTAAAAAATAGACCCCCAAAAAGATAAGTGGGAACGCCAGTAATGCAAATAAACATTTATGTTCTGTCAATGGTACATTAGCAACTTAGAATTATGGTCGCGCTTAGTCGTGAGGTACATGGGTGCATGGGATATATCAGCCAAAGATGGGGTATATTAGCTAAAAATAAAATCTAAATTGACAAGTCGAAAACGTGTCAATACTCTAGTGAAAATCATCGAATCAGGTTTATTTTGATATTATATTAAGTGATCCTACCAAGATCAAAATAATAATTCAAAACATCCTACACCAGGGATCATAAGCATTAACCTCTAAAATTGATGAAGTTCATAAAAAGGTTAGGTCAAAGCTTTTGTAGAAACAATCAGATATCTACATTATACAAGCTAAAGTGATAAAACGCGAAAACATACCATCAATCTCCTAAAAATCTTTGAATCAAAATAGAAATATAAAATGATCATTTTCATATTATAATAAGTAATCTGACAAATATTTTTTAAAAAAAGACGGGTTGCTTACACAAGGTACAGTTGACAAGTTCGGACTTCTCATAAGAATCCTCAGTTCAAAATAACAAATTGATCATTTTAATATTATTATAAATCATTCTACAAAATGAAAAAAACAATTCTTCAATCAATAAAAGAAAAGTTGTTCACACAACATACTTTGCGTCTGATGCATGAACGCACTGACACACAAAACCATACTATGTCGCCCCAAGACGAAGCAGTATGTGACAAAAAACACAACTGGGAATTTACACAATAAAACATAAGAGCTAAATAAAATCGAATTGCAAATCCGCCAAAATCAAACCAAAAGTGAGAAATAGAATGAGAAGAATACCGAAGTTCACAAGTCACATATCCACAGCATTAGACAAGACTAATAAACACAAACATAAACGTGGAAGTAGAACACAGACACAACACTGAAAACGAAAAGCTAGAACAATATGAACTCCCATAAAATCGGGAGTGACAGGTAAACATCTTATTTAATGCAGCACCACTCTTCGGTATTCTTAAAGTGCTTATTCTAATAGCCATTCGACATATTGTTAGGAATAGGGAAACACAGATTATATTTTATGACTCCGGAAACATTTCTGTAAAAAAGGCTGATACCAGGAATTCCGATATGGAAATTCGGCTGATTTCGATAAAACAACATTTTGTTTAGTACTCCAGTTATAGTTGTTAGTGAATTTGTATGAGTACATTTCTTCTCCAGCGCAATTTCCTGTCTAGAAAATCCCTATAAAAAGATCAGGTTCTTAAATTCATTTTGTTGTGTTTGTTTTTTGTCATTTTGGTTTATATACACTTAGAAATAATTTTGTAGTTGTCGACTTTATCAGTACCGAGATATAAGTTGTTCAGATGTATCACTATCAATCAAAGATATTTTTACAATAAGTAGATAAACTCCTCGATAAAGGGATTCTCAAGTCTTCAGAGGTAATAAGAGCGGACAGACATATTCTTTAGAAAGAACACTATTGGCGTACCATCTATAAGTTCTACGGTTCCAAGTAAATAATATTTGTTATATTTGGATTTTAAAAGCCAAACATAAAAAGATCATCATGTGATATCGTGTAAAATCTTTTTGGACGGATTTGTCTACACGTATACTGTCTTTCATATAAACACCAGAATAACCATAGACATATACCTGTGGCGTGAAGTGGTACCCTGATCATCTTTGAATCATCACGTCTCCTAACTGTTCACTTACTGAGCAAAATAAAAATTGAATGATGAAGAAAAACCAAGTAGTCATTTCGTTATATGATTTCTGTATAATGTGCATTGTTCATTCACAATGACAATTTGAGTTCTCCTAACTAACTATATCGTTGCTTCAAATACTATGTGAACTCATTTGAGAGAAATATTTTGAGTCTCTCCAGATTTTATTAATTAAAATTGCTTAGGAAATTAATTATGTTTACCTCCATCTTCCCATGCGTTTAATGGTAAATACTATATCTTGATTACATTATGTAGAAGTTACCTGTATTTTACTTTTAGTACTGATAAAATATTTGATTGAACGGGACAATTTAATGTGCCATACTGTCATACAATATTATATTCAACAGAATCAAATTAAATATCTCCTATGAAAGTGATTTTTCACAGATATCAAACCAACTGAACACATTGTAAAATGATATATGTACTTGGTGTATAGTAGAGGTATCATGAATCATTACCCGCATGAGTTGCTTTACACTTGGAACAATTTGTATACTTGGATTTGTCATCTTCAATGAACTCATGGATTCAAACTGATTATGGTATACTACTTTTTATATTTACAACATTCATACTTTTCAAATCCACTATAAAGATATAAACTTAATCTTTCTGCTAGGATATTTGTATTTTATCTGGTCTCATCTGCAATTCTTACTTATATTTTTAACTATTTCGTGAGATAAGGAAATGTTTATACAGACACAACCGCTCGCAAATTATATCTTTCTTGAATATAGGTAGAAACATTATGTGTACAGAACAACTGTACAGATAGAATGGTCGCATGAAATATTCTGGGGAAGTACAAACGTACATGTGAACAGCTTGTCTAGAATACTTACGACACCATGCTTGTCCTCCATGATTAATTTATTAGGCTCTGTACACATACGCCACATGCCATGACAGATAAATATTTATTTCACATTCTCCGTATGGGCTTTGGAAATTTTTCTTTTCTTTTTTTGTATTTTGTACCAAAGTGAAAAAATACGAACTTTGTTTTTACATGCCACATATATTGGAAATTATTTTCTTATAGATCCCAAATGTGGGACCGCAAACAGGTTTCATGTATCCATGGTTGACTGCAACCATTTATCATGACAGTTAAAGGTATGAATATTAATATTCTTAATAGGCACGTGATTAAATATGCAATATAAATTTAACATACTTTCCCTAATGTATAGTGTGGGAGCAATACAATGGCTGCTATTAATAAAGCTGGATATTCTCGTACTTTCGGAGCACTCGAAGTCATCACCGCTATCGTGTTCTATATGTTGCCTTGTCCTCTTGAATTTAGGATATTTTAGTCTTACACCTAAGTGCTTGTGTTTTACCTTTGTAATGTGAACATGCAATATTATAAAGTAATTGACTTTTGATGCGGTTAAAACAAGAATTTTTAAACAAAGAAATTAGCATTTTGGGGATGATAAATTCTTGTATTTCCGGACATCAACAGTCATTAATTATTTCATCACATGACCTTATTATTCAGTTTCTCATATATTAGTATCTGACTTCATACTTTGTGTACAGTTTGTTTCTTACCTGATGCATTATACAAAATGTGCTTTGGTCCTCATTTGTACAGTCGTATAAAACTATAAAACATTCAATTCTTAAATAAGACTCTACAGATAAAAAACAATTAATTGCTTTAATTTCATCCTTGCCAAATAGTAGAACCGCTTAAAGAAGATTTAATTGATTTATTTTATTCCTTTTGGCTTACATGTATGTAACTGTTTCAGTTCACTTGCTTACCGGTTATTTCGTAACATCAGTCCTAAGAAGACTATTCCACGAAAATGCAGATCTGAAGCAAAAAGAATTGTATCTTCTTTTTGTTAACCACACTTTAATCTGAGAGACAGTACGTATTCAGGCATAAATTTGGAAGAGGGCTTTTATTAAATTATTTTTTTTAATTTGCCTTTTGCTCTTTTTGATTATTATCCTTTGATTTATTTTATTAACCTGGCTTGCTTCTTAGCACTATTACCCATAACATAATGGCAATCTGAAAGAGCAAAATTGAAGTTTCAGCTGCTAAAATCTATCAATAAATGCGTTCATTAAAAAATCAAATTATTATTATTAATAAATATATACGTAAATTTACAGAAAAAAGAAAACGTTAGTCTATTAATTTCAGCTTCTGTCTTATATTTGAACAACTTTCGTTTTAACGACTACTTACATTTTATCTATCCCAATGATCTTGAAATTAAGTACACAACATATTCGTCAAAGTCTGTGTCTTACTTGGACTTATACCTATCGATAGACAACGAAGAACGATAAAAAGTCAGAGCTATACAGTACACAGAATTTCCTCAAATTTTCACACATCCTTCAGTAAGAAATAGTTTAGCACAATGTAATTATTATTTTTCAGAATTCAAATTTTCGAAAAGTTGCCATTTTATATGTGTACTTAGATATTAATCTGTGAGCTATGCTCACAGTACCCCTTATTTCTGTCTAAAAAAATAACTGACCTTTATCAAATTTCCCTATACAGTTATAATTCATCAGGATCTATCAGCATAGTCTACCCTCGTTTGTCGTAGATATCTCAGAAACAAGAACGGAAGCATGCATTGTTTTAATTTAAATTACTAATGTGTTTACATTATGCCATCTTTGATAATTCTTTTGGATATCGTTTGAAGTCCCGATCCTACTTTAAACTCTTTGAAGATTAATTACGAACCTTTGGTAATTTGTGCTCAAATGTGCAACTTTTTACAGCAGTGTGGGAAGTATTTGTTTTGTAGAAATGTTAAAATGGAGCATATTGAAACCCGTTTTTCACCGTCACTGCAGGGTCGACAGGGTCCATAAGGAGCACATTTCGTCGTTCAGTATCGGCCTCTTAACATTTCAAATTGTAATCGCAACTTGTTCAAACGTTTTCAATACATGGCTTTCAAGCTTAACATACTTTATGATGTGTATGATCAGAAAGAGTTTTGTTATGTCTTATTTCCGATTCCGCCATATTACTCGGTAATGTGTATAGGGATATTCATGGAAGTCTCAGTCAAGAAATTTAGAAACGAAATCCTGGAAAGTTGTTTTACGAAATGATTTATTATTTTTCTTAATCTACCTAAAATATTTCTTACAGGTTTCACCCATAAGCTTCCCACGATATCGAATACGTAATTAAGGGACGAATCACGAGTACACAAACGGCTTCATCAGTTTTTCGTATTATAATCCTTTTATCAACAAGCAATGTATTCCAAAACAGGAACATGAAATCTGTCAGTAAAATAGCAAGAACTGTTTTTTTTCAGTCAGTGCTGACCAATCAACTATCGATCCTTGTGCTGATGGAAGTGAGCGGCATCTTCATGATATGAACAGACGTTTTAAGGAATACAAAACTCCATACGAGAATGGAGAAGAGATGGTGTGTGATAAGTATTTAATACCACAACATGGAGCCTGGTTTATGGCTTACAACGACATGCCAACACAACCTCCTATATTTCTGGACTGTGGTACAACACATCCGATATGGTTGAATGGTATGTTATATTTATATATAAATTATAAGACTGGATATAGATATCAATGGACACGGAAGAACGTCTTGAAATAAAAATGTTCAAGCAGTAAAAAACATTATTTTACTGTAAATAATTAAAAGGATTTTATCATAATTTTTGCGAGGCACACTGCATGTATATCCTGAATTCTCCACCTCTCGTATTTGTAGCTAATTGCATTAATTTCTATATAATATTAGAAACAATGCTTTACCTTCGTGTAGTTGTAGTAGTGCAATCAAATTCCTTTGAAGCATCACCAAAAAAAGCCAAAAATTGTCCAACGCATGAAGTTTCCATTTCGAAAAATGTGGAAAAGATTACTAGTAGCTTAATGGAAAGAAAAGGACCAGTTTAATTCAAACGTCATGATTGGGTTTTCTGACCATACCAAGCCAATGCACAAAATGAATAAGAAAATAAGAAATAAGTTTACTGAAAAATACATTTAATTGATGCCTTTGGAATAATTTAAAATTATACTTCTGTGTTACGCCGATTGTTCTCAGTTCATATTTTTTCACTTAAGTTTTCGCATCAAAAAGAATTATAGCAATACATGTACCTTTTGTTTTCTTTCAATGAAATTTTATTAATGACTCGGTTTATTTCTAATGGATTTTTTTTCTTTTTTTGTTTTTTGTTTTGTTTTCTTTTTGGTTTTTTAGGGTTTTTGGGGTTTTTTTTGTCTAGGAAGTGGTAATCTTAAATAAAAAGTTAAAAACTTATCTTGCTAGTTATACTCATAACCTAATTAATAAATTTCAAATTTCATAACAGATGTTTTGGTCTATTGCCAGAAAGAATAAGTAGATACTAAAAAGAACTAAATTCGAAATAATCTATATTACCATACTGCCCAAAAACTAGCGCTAACTAAATGCTAAATGGGAAGCTAAAAGTAACCTTTACCTGCAACTAACGACTTATTGGCGGTGTCTGTTTTGACTTTGGAGTTGTGGAGTCGAGGAGATGTGGGAAGATACAGTACTGCTTGGAAAGCAAGAGGATTTTCCGTTTGTCAAGTTTGGATACTGTATAAATGGCATTGTTTCATGTGTTGCAGAAATCTTTGATCCATTATTTTCTATCACTTGTTGATCATAATTCAAAGTGCTTGGTGGGTTGTTACTAAGTTCTGCTGGCCTAGCATTCTTGAACACCATTGGTGGAATATTACTCTGTATGTTTGGAGGCTTGTTAGCAGGTAGAACTGAACCAAAGTTAGATAAAAACGGCGAAGCGTTGTATTGTCCGGAGTTCTGAGTTAACAGACTGGTTGGAGTTGATTTTCTATCAGTATAAATTGTGGTGCAAGTAGCTGAAGGAAAATTTACTGATGATGGAACCTTATTGTTTCTCCATGTAGATCCAAGCACATATGGTGTTGTGTGTTCTGTATAATTTGTTGAAATACTGTTGTTGTTTCTTGTATTTAAATGATACGGGTTGTCGGTTAGTAAATTGCTTGGCCATTGTATACTTTGGAGAAAATTTGGTGTATTGTGGCAGTTATTTGGTAAAACTGGAAACATATTCTGTAACTTCATCGGATCATGCAGAAGAAGAATTTCTCTAAGGAACATGGAATACATCTGCGGTAAAGTATCTTTAATAATAGATTCCCTAATATTATTAATTGTTTCATCATCTATTGTAGAACCTCTACTGCTCGACTGTTCATCTCGATAGTAAGATCGATGTTTAGGTTTGCTGCGATAAATGTCTTGATCATGCGAAAGTCTTCTTGGAGATCGATCGCGATACAGATTACGTCTCCTTGGTGAATCACGGTCATGTGACTGACTACGCCTTTTGGGCGAATCACGATGATAAGAGTTATTACGTCTCCTAGGTGAATCCCTATCACGTGAGTTAATGTGCCTTCTGGGTGAATCACAATCACGTGATCGATTATGTCTCCTCTGTAAACCACGGTCAGGAGATGCTCTATGTCTAATTTGCGACAGATCGCCCGATTTTCCTCTGCTGATTTGAATGTCGTCTGATCTCTCATTTCTTCTAAGCAAGGCTTCGTAAGAGGGACTTCGCTTTCGTGGTGACCTGTCATATGAGGGCTTCCACTCTCGTGAATATGAATTCACAGACTCGGACTCATAGCTGTACTTCACATTTGAGTAATTATTTTGATCTGTTGAAGTTTGGCAATTTAAAAATGGACGCTTTTTCTTGTTTCCTGGACGAGAAATTTGCACAAGAATTTTTCCACCAAAAACTTCTTTTCCATTCATTTCCTGTACTGCTCGAGCAGCATGACTTGGGTCGGAATAATCTACAAAAGCATATCCCTTGGAATGAGGACTCCTTGCAATCCAAACTTTAAGGACAGGTCCAAATTTTTCGAACTCCTTTTCTAGCTTGTCGTTCCCAACATCATTTATAAGTCCTCCTATATAGACTTTGGTGTATATGTTTTCTGTTTCGTCAATGCCACCGCCATGTTGACTGGTACATGTTCCATCAACGAAGTTCATTGTTCAGTGCTTCAACTGAAAGTTAAAATATTACATCGCTAATTGTACTTTTTTATTTTCAACATAATGATTTTTAGGGGTATCATCAATCAACTACATAAGGACAACCTTCATATGCTCTAGTGCTTAAAAGAGATTATCTTCCTTTTAATATTTCAATATTCATAAGATGCAGAGAGACCACGAGATTCGTGAAAAAAAAAAAAAAAAAAAAAAAAAAAAAAAAAAAAAAAAAAAAAAAAAAAAAATACTATTTAGTATCGAAGCTTTGAATCAAAATTGACCGTACAATTTATTCAGTGTTAATTTTCTTATGTATTGACAGACATACGTTTTGCTTTATTGAGAACTGAAGTTTGTTTTTATTTTTGAAGACTTATTTTAGGCTAAATCTTTGATGTTCCATCGCTAAGGCCAACAGAGAAAAATAGTTCAGGTCTCTGAAATGAATTTTAAAAAAGTTAACTCGTATGTCACCAGCTAAAGCTATCATATGTTACAAAAATTAAGCATTAGATTTTTTTACGTTTGAATTTGTACGCTATATTTTGATGATTTCTACCAGGAAAAATGACCCCAAACGATATGTGGAATGCCACGTGATTTGGTGGGTTATTTATAGACAAGCAATGACCAGATTTTAATCCTTATTTCTATTTACAAGAAGCATATTCACTCATGAAATAACTTCAGTTTGTTAAAGAAAGTTTGACGTACAGTTAAAGTATTTTCTAATTTAAGTAATCCGATGCAATGCGAGTGTCAACGAAGCAAACACACCGAAAACCGCTGGTTGCACTAACTTCATTCGTAACGAACATTTTGTCGACTTCGATATTTTTTCTTTAATGACCGGCATTTTGTCACAGCTTGAAAATAAAGAAACTGGAAGATTAACCCTTTCTTTATTTACAGATTTTTTCCAGCTATTTCGGTGATGATGCTTTTCTTGTTAGCAAAATTATTTAAACCTAATGTTTCTCAATGCCCCTTTTTTCAAATATTACGGAATTTTGGTCAACTTTATAGCA
>JAOXYI010242614.1:0-10818 GCA_028566495.1 Lithophaga antillarum
TATAGTTACTGAGAATTTTTTTTGAATTGACTACCCCCGATTTTTTTTACCAAAGGCCAATAACTCTACAAAGGAGAAGTGGAAAATTTGATATCTTGGCTAGTGGACACCAAAAGTCACTTGCATATAAAAATAGAAGTGGTTATGGCAGTTTGTAGCAGAGTTATTCTGCTGAATGATTTCAGACAGATGACCCCATGATGACTTTATCCCTCACTTTTCTTTGGTGATAAAAAGGTCCTTCTTATTTGTCTATACCAACCTAATCTTGAATTTTCCTTTAAAAACACAGCCATGTCCAACATGTCTTCTTCTCTGAAAAAGAAGACAACTTACATTCAAGTGTTCTTCCAAGAACTGTTTTATAGTGCTGTGGTCAAAATGGTTTAGAAATTCTAAAAACTTTGACATCATTTCATTATTTTATGAGAAACAAATTTTACTTGTATTTTTTGCATGTTTCTTGTAGAAAGAAATTAATAAAGTGTATTGTGTTTCTAACATTTTTATTATGATATTGCATGTACTTTGATGAAAATTACAGCACAGCGGTGTAGAATTGTAGTATTATTGGAAAAATATATAGCAAAATGGTGTACAAAATGTAGCACACTGGTTCTGTTGTAATAAATGTTTTGGGGGAAGACTGCATTCAGGACAAACTTTGTATTGGACATATGAGAGATTGTAATAAGTCAACTGAATTCAACTGATTACATCGCATGTTAGATATGCACATAAACATGAATATGAAAGAGGGCCATTTCATTATGTTTGCAGTGTTTCTGTTCAATTACCCCTTTATCCAGCAAAAGTAATTTAAAAAAAAATATTAAGAGAACCATAACAAACTGTTGGCAGGCAAAAATCTGAAACAATACTTCTACTGACATTTTCAAGATGGCTGCTCCTAGTGATCTTACCTGATTTCAGACAAGATGTAAAAAGATCTATTCAAGGATATGCAAAATGAATGGATATGCTTCCTAAATTTCATTCAAATCAACAAGTTGTTCTACAGAAAAGTAAGAAAGGGATGGAATCACAGCAAATTTATGATAATAGTTCATAGACTGTTTTTGGCAAGGGAAGCTATTTCTCCGTTTTGTAATGTATAGGTTATTTTCTTTATGCCAAGGTTTCTCCCCTTTGCAGTAGATACACTATAAATAAATTAGTAAATTTATACTAAGTTTTATGAAATTATCCAAGCAGTTCCACAAGATATGCTGTTTACAAGAAATTGTGTGTAGACAGACAAGTGGACAGGTAGACATGATTACTAACAGGGCCCTGATGATAAGACTATACAACAAGAGCCATCAGAATGACAGCATATCCCCTGACTACACAGTGAACACAGGCTATCAACCTTGTTCACAATCATTAGTGCTTTGATATTTCACAACCCTATGTTTGACCTTTTTCAACAAATTTTTTAATGCTTCAACAGTGTTCATAATTACGGTTTGTTTAAAAAACAATTGTTTTTCAATCCCTAGTTTTCATTAATGTCTACGATTTCAACTGGTCAATTCTAGTTTGTATCAACAGTGATCACAATTATGAGCGTTCTGATGTATCATAACCCTGTCTGACAAAAAATGTTCGTGATTTCCTTCTGTCCTGAAAATTTTTACCATTTTCAAGGAATGTAAGATTGTATATGGTACAGATCTTATATTTAAATATGTGATGCAATATATTGTGATGTACTTATATACCAATTTTAATGTCACTACATACTATGATTTCCAATAAATGATTTTTTATATCTCAAATTTAAGCAATTTTCATACTTCAAGGGGTATTACTCTGGAATGCCTATAGATACTGAGCCCAACTACATGTACCGGTAGTTGCTAGATTGACTCTTTACTCTTTAGGTACTTGTATTATAAATTTGGGGCTTCAACTCCTTGTAATTACAGAGGAGGTAATTGCGAAAATATTTTACCCTCATTATTGAGAATTTTTCATTAATTTTCGAAGTTCGAGGGGCATATGCCATACTGCTTTGAATGTCTGGATCCAAGTTCAACTAAGTATTAGCCTGACCATTTGGAAAGTTACGTACTACATTTCTGACTGCAACTGCTTACAGTTACTGAGCAATAAATTTATATAATTGGCTACCCTCTACATTTTTTGACAATGGGCAATAACTCTATAAAGGAGAAGAGGAAAACCTCAGTTACTTGTGTGGGGCTCATGACAACCGAATGTCACTTGCCCACAAAAATAAAATTTGATTTGGTGATTCATTGCAAAGTTAATCCCCCGAATGACCAGAAATGGATGGACGGATGACTGTGTGATGACTATATCCCCCATTTTTTTAAAGTCGGGGGATAAAAATACTGCAGTCACAACTAAATGTAATATTAGGTGTTGCTTACTCCTCTAGAGGTTCTTGAATTTTGTCATAATAATCATGATGTACATAAACATGACATGTTGAACAGGCCAAGGATGCTTCACAGGCACCTAAAAAACAAAGAATAAAATATGGAACCTGGAAGATTGTCATCAAATCATATGTACATATATTATTTAACCAAAACAATTTTTATCCCAGACTTTGATATCACATCACTGTAACATACTGTAAAAGCATAAAATTTCATGGAGGATTTATTTTCGTTTATTTCGTGGTCAAGATTTTTCCACGAAATTAAATCCAAGACGAAATTTTTATCTCCATTTAATTACATTTGTATAACTGTCATTGATAAACCATGAAAATTAATCAGAGACGAATTATTTGCTTGAGCAAAAACAACGAAATTTTACCCCAACGAAAATTTATGATTCTACAGTAATCAGATAATGCCACTTTTTTTTAACACAGGGCTTCATTTGTGCAGCACTTTATGACTGCTGCAAGTTAACATCACCAAATATCATTAATCTAAGCTTTAAACAGAAATGTGACACATTAATTCTTTTGTTATTGATGAAAGAAGTCAGAGAAATGGAAGAAATTAATACCAAACTTTGAAAACTTTATCACATAAGGTTAAGGTCAAGAACACATTTATTCTGTTTAACACATTTGCTAAAAGTCAGGTGTGACACAACTTGTGACTGAGAGACTATTGATCTGTTCTGGTAAAAGTGACCAACTACCTAGACCACTCATCCCAGAAAAATGCATACTAGGTATTAAGGACCATCCAAAGATCATTCATGAACAGTTTTGATTTAATTCTTAGAAGAATTTCCCATAGGGTCCTATGTTAAGGTGGCCTGTGGTGGTGCCATCTTGGACTTCTGATCTGCATGAAAATTACGAACTTGGTAGAGGACCATCCAGTGATCAAATATTAACACTTCTGGTTAAAATTGTCTTTGTAGCTTCTATGAAGACGATCTTTGAAGGCTTTTCCCATAGGGTTCTATGTTCAACTATGTCCTGTGGTGGTGGCAATCTTGGGTCTTCCAATCGACATGAAAATTACACTTTTGGTAGACAACTATCTATGGAATTTTATGAACAGTTCTGGTTTAATTGTTGCCATAGTTTCTAAGAAAAACATCTTTGAATGTTTTTGCCATAAAGTCCTATGTTAAATTATGTCCTGCATTGGCAGCCATCTTGGACTTCCTCTTGGCATGAAAATTCAAAATTTGGTAGAGGACCATCCAATGATCATTCATGAACAGTTTCAGTTTCATTCTCCCTGTTGTTAATGAGATGAAGATTTCGACTGTTTTTCCCATAGGGTCCTATGTTAAACTATATCAAACAGTGGCGGAAATCTTAGACTTCTGATCTGCATAAAAATTACATACCGGTACTTGGTAGACGACCATCCAATGATCATTCATGAACAGTTTCGGTTTAACTGTCGACGTTTCTGAGAAGAAGATTTTTTACTGTTTTTCCCACAGGGTCCTATGTTAAGCTATGTCCTGCGATGACAGCCATCTTGGACTTCTGATCGGCATAAAAATTACAAATTTGTTAGAGGACCATCCAATGATCTTTCATGAACAGTTTTGGTTTAATATGCTCTGTTGTTTCTGAGAAGAAGATTTTTGATTGTTTTTCCCATAGGTTCCTGTATTAAACTATGTCCTGTGGTGGCGGCCATCTTGGACTTGATCGGCATGAAAATTACAATCTTGGTAGAGGACCATCCAATGATCAAATGAATTATCTCCGTTGTTTTTGAGAAGAAGATATTTGACTGTTTTTCCCATAAAACTATGTCCAGCGGTGGCAAACTTAGTAGAAGACCATACAATGATCATTCATGGACAGTTTTGTTTTAATTGTCGCAGTTGTTTCTGAGAAGGAAGATCTTTGATTGTTTTTCCCATAGGGTCCTATGCTAAACTATGTCCCGTGATAGCAGCCACCTTGGATTTCTGATCAGCATGAAAATTAAAAACTTGGTAGAGGACCATCCAAAGAACATTCATATCCAGTTAGAGTTCCATTGGCCATGTAGTTTCTGACAAGAAGATCTTTGAAATCAGAGCCAATCAGAATACATAATCAGCCATCTTGAATTTCCGGTCGGTCTTAAAGTTACAAACTATGTAGTAGACCAACCAAGGAACTTTCCTGCCAAGTTTGACTCCATTTGGCAAAGTGGTTTCAGAGAAGAAAGATTGAAATGTGAAAAGCTAATGCCAGACGACGATGGACGGACAGACAACGACGGACACCAAATGATGGCAATAGCTCACATGACCCTTTGGGTCAGGTGAGCTAAAAATGGATTGCGAAAGTCCTTCTGTTTGTGTTTTTTCAGTAATAATCTTAAACTAGATGAAAACATGGGTAATCATTTAAACAAAGTTTGTTGAAAGCTTTTTTCTTATTAACAAAGCATAAAATCTAGATTATAGTGACCTACTTTTAATGAAGCTGAGATATTCATCCAGATATATAATTATGATGACCTACTTTTAATGAAGCTGAGATATTCATTCACATATATAATTACAATGACTTAGTTTTAATGAAGTTGAGATATTCATTCACATATATAATTACAATGACCTACTTTTAATGAAGCTGAGATATTCATCCAGATATATAATTACAATGACCTACTTTAAATGAAGCAGAGATATTCATCCAGATATACAGATGTGATCATATTAACATATCTGTACATGGTCAGAGAAATGAACTGAGATTTAAAACAACCAAAATCGCTTATGTGCAGTGTACATCATTGTTACCACACCATAGCAGGAAGCTTGCATTCTTTTCCAATCAATTTGTATAAAGATTTACAGGATTGTATAATCAGACAATGGCAGTTAAATCAATTTGGACATAAAATTTTATGTATTTTACTTTATTTCTTGGTCAGAGGTGTACACTATGGTGACCTGCTTTTTGTAGAAAGTCTGCACTCTCACCAAAATATAGCTGCAGAGGAAATGCAAAACTGTACATCAATTAATGTCTTAGAAATGAACTCAGACTTTAACATCCAATAAACAATAGACACTGAAGAGGACACTGAGGACAGAGAAGAAAACAACACAGTCTGTCTGCCAGTCCAAGACTTGTAATATTTTTGTAAAGGCTGCTTGCATTTAAAAATATTTGCTTCTGTAATAAAAATGCTGGGATGGGAGTTTGGGTTCTCCGCCATGTAATGTATCAGTTGTTGTACATCGGGGAAAGGTTCACAAAACCACAGACAAATTACCGTGCTTCCATATTTTTATAATTGCAATCTAAACTTCTCTACAACGACGGTTACAAAATATGGACAATACTATATACAAAGAACAATAACTCTGACATACTGACCATGCCAAACTACTACATAACAATAATAAAATAATTCTTTACTTTATAGAAGCATTAGGCAAAAAAATCTACCATGAAGATCCATTTCTGCTATTTGACTACTTGGCCCTAACAGCAGAATTCAGTTCCATACGTCACAATGTAGCAAACATGGATGTTTTTGATCCATTGCAGTTATCAAACATTGATTACTTGTAAAAGTTTTATTAGATATTATAATACATTTGCACCAAAAAACCCATGAATGATGTGTATTATTGGAAATCTTGAAGCTTATAATTTGTCATCATCTTAATCTTTATACGTGAATTCAAATGAACGCCGACCCTGTTTGATTTTCAAAACTTGCTCAGATTCATCGTTTGTGACAATTAATGTTGATATTTTCCTATGAAATCAGTAGTTACCTACAGTGAAACTTTCATTTCGTTTAAGATAAGTGCTATTTTAATCTCATATTTTGTCAATCTCTGGTCTCAAAGTGATGGTAAGGATTAATTCCCGGCTTGCTACATTACAAGCAATGGGATTGAATTTGCACCCCACCCAAAGATAAAAAAATAACATACATGGGGTATAATTATTTATTCTATAGAAATACTAAAAATCTTTAATAGTAGGATGATTTTTGTGTTAGCTTTTTTTATCTCAACACATTATCATATTTTATACAGCATGAATTACACTAGTAAGATCACACTTACACAAGTTTTAAGTACACAAAAAAAATCACTTACATTTGTTGTACTTAAATGGACAGAATGCTATTATTATTTACATGTAAATGGTTGGTCTGTTTATTCCTGAAACTAAAACTCAACATGTTCAATGAAATTTGAGATTTTTTTTACCTTCCAATTCAATTCCATATCTATGAGCTAAATACATAACATTATCTCCTACTTTTCCTCGTACTGGTATTCTTTTTCCATTTTTGTCAATATATGTAATATTCACACTGAAACACAACAAATATTAATTTCATTTTATTGATTAAAATACTGTTATTTCTAAACATTATTTTTCTTTTACTCAGTATTTAATGTAAGTGTTTCCCTTTATGTATACCTATTCCTCAGCCAACATAACAATTTCGCAATTCAGTAGAGATTTTCAAAATTGCTGTATTGAATTAGGTATAGCTAAAAAAATTTAAAACTATATTCAACAAAACTTGTCTTTATTCAGTTAACATATGACCAGTATTGTTTTACTGTTTCTTCCTATACCTAAACTAATTTGGTAATTTCAAGACCTCTGTTGAATTGCAAAATTGTCTAGTTGGTTGAGGACTAGGTAAAGGGAAAGGGCAACACTTGTTTTAAATTTAGAGTAACATCACATAACAAACAAGTACAGCATTCCAGAGTTTTGAACAGAACTCAACTGCAAACTCAACTGAGATGTTGTTAAGGTAAAACTTCTGTATAAATTTTATTCAAATACAATACATGCATTATGAAATGACAACAGCAGAGTGCTTACAAGGCCATTTTTGCCTATTTTTCAAGTTTTTCAAGGGGCACAACTCCTACAAAAATTTTCGACACAGCACCCATTTTCGATCTCGAGTTAGAGACAATCAACACAAAACTTTTGCACAAATTTTAATTAAATCCAAAAAAATTTTAAATGCTAGACTGCTTACAATCTGGATGGATGGACAGTCGGCATATCTATATCCCCTACTCCATGTTCTGACGGGGGACTATAATACTGCATATGTTTGTGTCAGTCTCCTGTTAACAGACTAGTAATACTAGAAGTGTTTGTGTCAGTCTCCTGTTTACAAACTACAGTCAAACATCGTTTATTCGAAATCGGATAAGTCATTTACATGGATAACTCGAAGTGATATTATAGTCCCTTCATAGTAATAAGCAACATAAATTACCTCTGATAACTCAAACACTCGGTTAACTCGGCAGTCCCTTCAACTTAGACACAACGAGGTTCGACTGTATTAATACTGCATGTGTTTGTGTCTGTCTCTCGTTAACAATTTATTAATACTGCATGTGTTTGTGTCTGTCTCCAGTTAACAAACTATTAATACTGCATGTGTTTGTGTCTGTCTCCTGTTAACAATTTAGTAATACTGCATGTGTTTGTGTCTGTCTCCTGTTAACAAACTATTAATACTGCATGTGTTAGTGTCTATCTCTTGTTAACAAACTATTAATACTGCATGTGTTTGTGTCTATCTCTTGTTAACAAACTATTAATACTGCATGTGTTTGTCTCTGCCTTTTTTAATAAATTATTGTAAATTTGGTTATATTTTTGCAGGTAGTTAATTTAGGAGATAACTGTATTGTATTTGAATATCTGCCTGCATCAGTTAGTGATATTACTGTAGCAAATTGAGTTTTGCTGGCAATGCATTAGCAGAGCAAGTAAAATAGATATTTGTGACTGTAAAATATTAGATTGATGTATACAAATATTCAACTACATAAAAAGTTTAAAAATTAGCATTCTAAATTACTGGATATGTTGTCTGTGACTGCATGTCATGTTCAAGCAGGTAAATTGTGTATTTCACCCCCTCAAATGTAAGCGTCATCCAATCAGAATAAACATTACATCCGATGTTGCATTAGAATTCACAATTTTGAAATGTACACATTTTTCTTGGGTATAATTTTTCACATTTAGCAATAGCAACTGTATTATTTATATTATCAGAAGTATTCGTGTGGTGATTAGTTTTGTATATTTCTTACAGATGCAAAATAAGCAAAAATTTCCAGGTTTACAGTATTATTCATGATTATTAGTTTCAAGAGTTGTGTTAGCACTAGTAGTTAGCCACATAGTGTAACAGTGGTGTGGCTAATAAAATTCCCAGTTAGTCAGTATTAAACACAGTGAAAATTAGCCACAATGTGTCTAAATATTGCAATTTCTATTGTGTGTGGCTAATTCAGATCTCGCTCTAGCGCTAACACCAAGTTTCATATTTCAAAATTAAGGGTCATGAAAGGCCATTATTGTACCCCTTCAAAACATGAAGAACTTTTTTATCCTCTCTTAATAAATAAATTTATTAAGTAAAGCATAAACAAAATGTGTTACTTGCTAATTCACTGGATACAGATGCAATTATGATACAAATATTAGGCATCACAGTTTTTTTGTATTGTCAACAGAAAAGGTAACCACATTTAATGATGTCAGCAATAATGAAACTGCACACAATATCATGCTGATAATACCCCCAGTCCTGTGTCGTCTATGCTACCCTTGCAGTTAGTTGCTATATAAATATGCATACTGAAAGAAAATATATGAGTTCAAATGAGCCCATATGGTATTGTCTGCATTGTTGAACAACCGTACCAATTGTTACATTAACATTAATAAAGGGCTACGCCGAGCGCACATGATACGACCACAGCAAGTCATCCAAGGAAAGTTGAACAAGTGTATATCAAAAGCAACTCTGGACACAGTATTGTGCTGGACACAACAATGTGCTGGATACAGTAATATGCTGGGCCAAAGTACCATGTAAAAATGTGATTTTCCTTTATTTCATCATATTTCTCCATTTCAATCTGTTCTAATATCCTTTATTTTATCATTACTAAATTCTACTCTTCATAACTTTTGCACAGATGTATTACAACCTCACTTTTTTTGCAATTTTCAATTCTGGCCCCTTTTGGCCCCTTTTTCCTGAAACCACAAGGATCAATATCTTTTATTTTATCATTACCAAATTCTACTCTTCATTACCTTTGCATAGATATATTACAACCCCTCTTTTTTTGCAATTTTCAATTTTGGTCCCTTTTTTACTGAAACCATAGGGGGCCACAACCTCCAAATTCAATCCCAACCTTTATTTTGTACCAAGAATCATTGTGTCAAAATATGAAATGGATAAGTTCACTAGAACAAAAGTTATCATGCAGAAACCAACTGTCTACAGATGGAAAACGACTATGACAATAACGACGACAGCATCATACCATAATATGACTGCAAAATTTTGTAGTCGTATAACAAAGGTGAAAAGGGCCACAAATATCATAAAAATAGTCCAATCAAAAAATCATTATAATATGATCATGCTCATATCACCATCACACCAAATATGAATAAAATCCATCAAAAAATAAATGACTAGTTGGATGCATGAGATGACTGGTTTGACAAACAGATTAATGAATGAAAACATGGACAAGGATAACCCAGCATAGCCCTACTCTATTAGTGAAGGTATAAAAATCTGAGTGCTTGTATCCCATCAAAATTCTGCATGCTATTCCTTTAATTTCAATGATTTGTAATATATTCTGTCTCTCAATTTAAACAATTTTAAAGTTTTGTATCTTAAATTAACAAATATCATAACTGAAGGAGGTTTCGTACAAATTTAATAATCTGCAGAGATGTAATAACATTTACAAACAAAAATGTTCTATTTCAGTATTTGACAAACAGAAACAAACTTACACTTCATCCTCTGACTTTGGATCCTGATATTCATAATCACCATGTCTTAATGGACCTGTAAACATATATACATTTGTTTTCATTTTCAGTTTTGGGTAATGGATCAACTAACCAAGTGAGCGTGATACAACCTCATGTGAGCTTCTAGTTTGTAAAACTGATTGGTAAGGCAAATGAAAAAAAAAAAAAAAAACAAGTGATATGGGCTGTCAGACTGACAGCCAAGCACGTCCATTTAACATGTTTACAGAATAAATTGTTGACTAAGTTAAAGAAAAAAAAGAAAATTCCAGTAAAACACAATAAATTAGTCTGTGATCTGCTAATAATAATAATACAGAGAGGTTTAATTCATCTGCCTGTTTTATTGTAGAAGTATGGTAAGACCCATATGCAGACTAGTCCAAAAACTCTGTCTAAAAATTGACTAAGTGTAAATAAGAGAAAAATAATCAAAAGTTTAGTAAAAATTCCAAATATTTTTGCTTAAATTAGTCTGTCATGTGCTAATAACAATAAAAACAGTTTAATCTCTCTTCTTGTTTCATTCTAGAAGCAAGAATAGACACATA
>JAOXYI010242725.1:0-10818 GCA_028566495.1 Lithophaga antillarum
GTAATTTTCATGCAGATCGGAAGTCCAAGATGGCACCACCACAGGCCACTGCTGGACATAATTTAACATAGAACCCTATGGGAAATTCAAAGATCTTCGAATTAAATCAGAACTGTTCACGAATGATCATTGGATGGTACTCTACCAAGAATGTAATTTTCATGATGATCAGTAATCCAAGATGGCCACTACTGACTATGGGACATAGCTTAACTTAGAACCACTATCAGAAAATTTTTCACTTCCGGGTAGTGGATCAGCTTATAACCAGGAGAGTGATATAGACTTAGGTGAGCCTCTAGATATTTTGTATACTACATGTACATTTATAACTTATTCATTTTAAGGGTTTGGTGCAGCTACAAGTGCTCCAGGTGGAGGTATATTTGGTCAAACCCAAAACACATTGTTTGGACAAGCTGGAACTAGTGGTATGTATTCAGTAAGGTAGAAAATAATGCTAGTTTCAATTAACCTTCTACATGTAGATGGTCATTTTTTTAGTGTCGGCTGGAAAAATCTAGCATAAATTTTGAACATGGTTGGTTAAAGAAGCAAGCCACCAAAAGAAGGTGTAAACCCTCACAAGAATCTCCTTTGGTAACCTGTTTGTCATATGCTTTGTGTTATCAAGATTAATCAGTTGTACATCTAACAAAAAGGTCAGGTGACACCTGTCACCCATGTACCACTTATTACTCCCTGCCAAAAGAGACGGGAGATGGATGTGGTAATAATGACAGTCCATTTGGCGCACTGTTGTTTTTTTTTTTAACTGCTTTTACATTTTTCAATGGGGTTTGATAGATTTTAGGGAAAGTAAGAGTATGGAGTGTAGATGTATATATTATCAGGCTTATGTGATCTACAGACTTTGCTGGAATTATGGACCTTTTGTCAGTCAGGGATATGAATGTTGATAGATGGCTTTTTAAGCATTTTAAGGTAGATTACATATATCGATCGCATAAAAAGTCTTGCTTTCTTATTTTTGTTTGCAGACCTGTTGATAAATATGGAGTTACATGTAAGATTTAATTTCAGGTTTTGGAACAAATGTGCCAACTGGAACCACACTAAAGTATAATCCTCCAACCAGTCAGGATACCATGGTGAAGAATGGACAAACACAGAACATCAACACCAGACACCAGTGTATCACTGCTATGAAGGAATACCAGAGTAAAAGTTTGGAGGTAATGTACTCTGGGCATGTAATACAGTTAATGTGGAAATTTTCTTGTGGGAGTAATTTTGAAAATTTCCTTCATATGAATACTTTTAAATACATATATATATATATGTAGTTTGGAAGAGTGTATTAGACGTATGAAAATTGTAATTAAACTATAGGTGTAAGCAGTGAAAATTGCCGAGTCAGCAATCAGTGAAAGTAATTGTTCCAGTGTACACATGTTAAAAAAGCATGAAAAGTCATTATCTGGCTACTTTCATATAATTTCAATTGATTATAGAATGACAAAAACATTTATTTCAAGTTCTTCTGTTCGGTAAACATTCCAGCAATTTTGTTTTATTGCCCCTTTGTCTCAGATGTAAGATTTATTGGTATATGTCAACATACTACAAATCTGTAAATTTCACTCCCTTTGGCTAGTATATTGAAATCAGACATGCAGATATTGATAAAATGTGGTGAAAAACTTGGTATTTTTGAAATTTCACTCACTTTTGCTTATACATGTACAGTCAAACTTAAGTAACTTGACCCTCGAAGAGAACTTCAAAATTAGTCCAAGTTTTTTTGGTAGAAAATAATATGTAAAAATAATTGATGAGACTAAAAAAGTGGTTTGAAAAATGCATGGTGCTCAAACCATTTGAGTTCAAACTACCAAATTTCAGCTATATATTCAGCCCTTCAGATATTGATAAAAAGTGGTCCAAACATGGTATTTTTTATCAGTTACTGTAAACATTAGCATATACATGTAATTGTAATTGATTGATTTCAGGAATTAAGAATGGAAGATTATGCGGCTAATCGTAAGGGGAAACAACCAGGGACAGGAGGATTGTTTGGAACAACACCAGCAGCAACACAAAGTACTGGATTTAATTTTGGTGGAATAGCAGGAAATGCAACAACTCGTAAGTTTGAAAGCTCCATTGAATTTCTTTCATAGTATTACAACTGAAACTAATTCCAAGAGCTTCTCAAGTTACATTTTTGTTGGTCAACTTGTCATTTACGTTTGTTGTTTATATAATTAGTTTTCGACAAAGGCCTTGGAGAATATAAGGCACCGTACTGAAATATACTATTCTTTACTCTTTATTAGTTGGAAAACAGAGTAAGTTTGTGCTATAAATCAGTTCATAAGTAAAAACCTGTATGGTATTCAAATTGCAACAAATGAAAATTTTTTTCTTTCATTATTTTCATTACGTGCCATCAGGCAGTTAAACTGATAGAGAAATATGTATGTGTATACAATATACGTACATTGTTGGAGATTATAAATTTTATTTGTACGAGCTTTAGAAACTGAAATAAATGTGAGCTTTAGCAAGCATTTCTCGCTTGTTCTGTAGCAAGTACAAATAACATTTATATCAACGATAATGTTCATATGTTGTTTATCCTGCTATGATCAAAATCTTCAACTATAACAAATTTAATTAAAACGTGTTTTATGAATGAAATATCAACAGCAACATTTGTGGCACAATTGAGTCATATCGTAACTTCGAAAGCAAAATTACATGGTGATGTCACAATGACAGTGGCAGGGATCCAGTTTACAAAGCTTTTGATGGTGTCTGATAAGGTGTAGGATAACAGGAGACGATATACGGTAAGTGATAGCGTATCATGAAAATTTATACAGTCAATGCATCTAAGCTGCATTAATAGAACAATTTGCAGGATAAAGTCTTTTAAGTAATTTTCTCTAAGAATGTTAAATGTTTCATTTGAATGATATCCTGACATTTTGCCCTGGAAGACTGCAAGTTCAGTATTAACATACATGTAGTAAATGAGCTAAATGGTATGTATTGTTTTAATTAATATTTTGTATGTTTACAGCTTTTGGACAACAGCCTGCATCAAGTGGAAATACATTGTTTGGTGCACAACCGCAAAGTGCAACAGGAGGTCTTTTTGGCCAGGCTAACAAGCCGTTGTTTGGCACAGCAACAACAAGTAGCACTGGTTTTGGTTTTGGTACAAGCACAACACCATCTTTGTTTGGAACTCAGAATAAGGTAGGTACTAGGCCCATTCATATGTATCAGGGGAAAAAGAAAAGGTCTTGGGTAGATACAAGAAATTATTTAGCACTTGCCAGAAGGGCCACTTAAAATTGTTATGTACTGGCCCTTCTCAAGTTTTGCTGGTTTTATGGGTTCATAATAAAGTTCATCTGGTCCACAGGACTTGTTACTAACAGATCTGGCTGGTCCTCATAAAAATTTACTGGCCTCGGGCCATTGGGCAGGCACAATTTTGACCCCTGAGGTCTTATACCTGAGAGGTTTGATCACAGTATTTGTTATGACAGTAGCTTATGTGGATGTTTTAATTTTAAATACAATGTGTACAAACTTTTGAGACAGAATCTCAAGATTTCACATCTGTGTTCTCAGATGACATTTGACATATCCAAGCTGGTAACTGTGATAAAATTTTCTCCTAACATATATAGCACTTTCTGTATTGGGTGTAGCACAAGCACAAGTATAGGAACAGCATCTGAACTTAATCCAGAATAATGCAGTACTGGATAATTTTTTCACCAAAATATTCTGTATAAATATACTAAATATATGGAATATAAAGAGAACACAGTTTTGATGTCACTAGATAATGTCTGTTATACACCAGAATACTTCTTGGTTCTGATGGAGCCTTCGTTGCTGGATAGTCATGGTAGTTGGTCATGTCTTCCAGTTTTCAGACCTTTCACCTCTACTGTGAGAGTTTACATAGATATGAAAGACTGGTAGTAATTTCATTTTCAGGCCTTTTATGTGAAACTGTCTCCTGGCTTTGGTGGTGGGTCAGAAACTTACCAGAATTCATTTGTTTTGTAATGTTTGCATCTTCTCAAAATGTAACATACAAGACTAATCAGTCTTATTTTAGATTTGTAAGTAGCAATTAAGTATGACACAGTGTTCACTATTTCATCCAACAGAGAAAAATATTGATGCACATAAGTTACTAAAAAACTCTGGATTTTGTGCTGTACATTTGGAATGCAGAAGAATATTTTCAATACAGGCATTTTGCTTACAGATCATAGAAATTGATATAATTTATCAAAAATTTTGTATACTGAATATAAATGCAATTGGAAGGCTTGCAGAAAGATAATTGACAGAATGTGGAATGAATTTATCATCTGGTTATTTGAATATAAAGAGAACAGATTGCAGTTTTGACGTCATTAGATAATGTCTTATACACCACAGTACTTCTTGGTCTAGTGAGTCCTTTGTTGTTGGATAGTCATGGTAGTTGGTCATGTCCCTCTGTTTTCAGGTCTTTTACCTCTACTGTGAGAGTTTACTCGGGTGTATTTGTTTGCTCACTTATGGAGACCTCAAGAGGATCTCCAGGATTACCAGCAAACAAATGAAAATGGATTTCTTTTGGAGAAAATATTCTCTCAGAGCAGTATCAGAAGAACATATCTATTTACAGAAATAAATGGTTACCCACCAACTGAACTCATGGTTATATCTGAAGATTTTTAAAGAATTAATTGCCAGTGATGTAACTTTTATTACTAACAATGTTTCCGGAATTTTTTCTTATAATCCCATATGGACGATGAGGCTTCGGTCCCATCAAAGACATCTCCCAATTTCAAACACAGGAAAAAAATTCCTTCAAATTCTTATTGCGCTTATAGGCTATAACAGGCATACTTTATTGTTCCAGTGGCAGCATCGCTATCTTAGTCACGAGTTTTCTCCATTTGCTACCTGGGTGTCAAAATAGAGAGTCAGTAGTTCTCCAGAAGGTCTCTTGTTTCCAAACAAACAATCCTGGAGCTCACCAGAAGCTCTCCAGTCGACCAAATGAATACAGCCCTGATTTTGGGATATTGTATAAAGTGAAGGTGCATTCAGTATGAACTAGAGTTCACTATTTACTCCTTAGAGATGTTATTTCTTTATTTTAGCCTTTGTTTGGAGCTTTGGTAGAGTTTACTAGTTACTCACCATGGGTCTTATTTCTTTATTTTAGCCTCTTTTTGGAGCTTCTGTGGTAGAGTTCACTAGTTATTCACCGGAGGTGTTATATCTCTGTTTGGAGCTTCTGTGGTAGAGTTTACTAGTTACTCACCGGAGGTGTTATTTCTTTATTTTAGCCTCAGTTTGGAGCTTCTGTGGTAGAGTTTATTAGTTACTCATCGGAGGTCTTCTGTGGTCGAGTTTACTAGTTACTCACCAGAGGTCTTATTTCTTTATTTTAGCCTCTGTTTGGCGCCACATCAGCAGCTACAACTCAGTCTACATTGTTCGGAGGTACTGGAACACAAGGATTTGGAGCATCAACTGGTTTTGGTGGATTTGGAACAAATACATCAACAGTAAGTCTTGGACCAGAAACACTTTCATTTGGAAAGTCCTTATGTCCTGATAGATCTCAGTAATATCCTGAATTTGGATATTTCTTTCACGAAATTTGATAAGAAGTAAGAATTTTATGTTCATTTAGGTTATAATATGATTTGAATTTTAGCAAGCCTTGGGCAAGATTTACTTGAATTTTGTGCAAGAAACAGTTACTGCATGTGTATGTTTTTTGTGATTTCCTTTTAATAGGCACCTTACCTTATTCTACCACTTAATCTGGTGTTGTGTTTATATTGTTATAATGTTTACAATGCTTAATAACATGACCCTTAATAGATTTTGTAATATACTGTTTTTAAAGCAAAAATTCCATTATAAAGCTGTGTGTTGGTATTAAAGGTATTTTCAGGAAATAATGAAAAAATTCCTTCATTCTAAAATTTCAGTTGTGAAAAATCGTACATGTAGTACAATTATTTTAAAGTACAATCGTTACAATTAAATTTTAAAGACATTTTGTTTAATTTCAGGGTGGTGGTTTATTTGGTGCTAACAAACCAGCCTTTGGAGCTACACCTGTTACCTCAGCGACAGGTTTTGGTCAGCCAAATTTGTTTGGAGCTAAGCCAGCAGGGACTGGTTTATTTGGGACCACCTCCCAGGCTCCTGGGTTTGGTAAGTAATCTCCTTAGAAAATGAAACAGTATAAGGTGTCAATTCTGTGTACATTGGCCAGTAACCACATGTACAAAGCTATACTGTTCTAGAATATTAATTAGTTTCGTTGTATAATGCAGGTCACAGAGTTCCTGTCATGATAATTCGGCTAAGTTCAGCTGAAAACATTGTTTTCGGACTCGCGAAGCGGTTCAGTCAAGCAATATTTTAAAAACATTTTCTTGGTTTTTACTTTCAAAGCATATACATAAAGAGGCTGAAAAATGATTGCTTTCTTAAACTTGCAAATATGTCATCTTAAGCCACAATAAATTAATTACATGTTTTATCCAAATTTTCCCTGAAATAGGGTTGGGCAGGCACAATTTAATTTTTATTTTTGTCTTTTTTGACAGAAAATGTCTTAAAAATGAAGAAAAATAAGCACATTTTCATCAAAACCCCCCAAAAATAATGTTGACTTGAAAAAATAGGAATGGGCAAGGATGAAAATCTAAGAATTAATTTATTGTAGCCTTACATTGATTAACTATAGAAATAAATGTTTGCTTATTCATCTACTAGATGAATTTAGTCTCCTGGCATCCTAATATCTACCCACATAAATACATGTATAGTCTCCTGGTATCCTTATAATTTTCAGAGCATAAGGCCAGACTGTATGAACAGCAGTGTTGCTGGAAGTTAATAAAATGTCTGCTCCAGTATATACAAATATGTCTACATGTATATGCAAAAATTGGAAAGAGGACAAAAGCTCCCCCCTACTCTTTCCCTGCCCTTCCAGGACAATATATTTACATGTACCGAAGGAACATAAATTAAAAAAAATAATGCATGTTTTCTAAAATCTAAAATAGAATATTGGAATTATTTAATTTATACAGATTGTTAAAAGGAAATAATAATTTATAAAATGCTGTGTTTTTTATCTGGAAGTTTTTTATTTGCAACCATAGTTTCTTCACTAAATTGAACTTAGTGGGGTGTAATTTGATTAAAACCATTATGTAATTAATACTGAGGATAGACATTGTTTTGGACATGCCTTCCTCATTAAAAATTTATTACTAGTTCAACCATTATAACATGTTTTCTTTACACATTGAATAAAAATAAGTTTCTTTTATTCTTTTCTTTGAAGTATATCATTTGATTTCTTACACAAATATTTTAATTGTTTATTTAACACTTGTGTTTTCAAAAAATAATTGAGAGTAGATTCTGAGTTTATTTTCCTTTTTTTGAAGTATGTTATTTAATTTCCTATATAAATATGTTAATTGTTTATTAAACACTGGTGTTAAAAAAAAATATCTAAAAGTATATTCCGAGTTGATTTGCTTTCTTTGAAGTATATTATTTAATTTCTTATATAAACAAAAAAAATTTTTTTTTATGGGCTTTTGTCCTAGGGGGTGGGCTTTTGTCCTAGACTTGCAAAATTTATTTGAATTAAATATTCCTGATGAGCTAGAATTTAGCAGCTGTGACATGATTGGAGTGAAAATATTTGATAAATTCACTAATCACACTTTACACTCTGTATTTAGGTCATCTAGGTAATAATTTAACAAATATAAATTCAGTATAATTGCAGTGTATGTTTATAATTTGCAGGTACTAGTACAGGAAGTAGTTTATTTGGAGCTAAGCCAGTAGGTGGATTTGGAACCACAACCTCTGCTCCTAGTTTTAATCTTGGTGGAACAGGCGGTGGTCTGTTTGGAGGTAATACCTCCTTGGCTAAACCTACAGGATTTGGTGGATTTGGAACAAGTACAGGAGCTAACACATTTACAGGTATATACACTGAAAAGTGAACATCTAGAAGACCTAAATATTTCATCTCCTGATGAAAAAAATAGGAAAATATGTGATAAAAAGAACTTGCTAGTATACATAGTTTATTTTCAACATTTGACAAAAGAAACAATTTTTGTGTGTACTTTCAAATGATAAGCTCATTCGTCACCAACATGTTATCAAGCAAACTTTACTTTATATGAAAGAAAATGACTGCTTTTTCACAGTGACAGTATAGCATATTTCTACTACAGCGGAGTATTCTATTATTTCATTCACAGTCAAAACATTCCTGTTTCTGACAATACTTAACGTTAGTTTCTTTTTTAATTCGGAAAGATGTCAGATGACAGGAGTAATCCAATTTCTGAAAAAAATACAGTCGAACCTCGTTATGTTGAAGTCGAATTCAAGTTATCTGAGGTAGATTTAGCTTATTACACTGAAAATTCATATCGAGTTATCCAGTCTTAACGACTTCTCCGAGTTCAAGTTAACGAGGTTTAGTAGTCATCCACAATTTTTTTTACAGGATTTGGAGGAGGGTTTAATGCAGCACAGCCGTCATTAAATCTTGGAGGAGCCAATACCATGTTGTCAACGTAAGTAGATCTTTTTTTTTTTAACAAATACATACATAGTTTTCCTGTAAATATTGAAATATCCGCCTAGAATTAGAATTTAATCTGCCATGTGCATACAAGAAATGGGTAGAAAACAGTTCAGATGCAAAGTATGGAACACTTGATAAATACACAAAAACCACAACACTGCAAAACATGTTGCTCAGGATATCATGAAAATAGACACATATACAATACAGTGATTCTCAGTGATAATGAATACATTGAGGGACCAGATAAACAGAATTTGCTGGCATTTTATTAAATCATACCTTATGAAGCATTGATTGTTTTATGCTGAAAATACTGGTAGTTACCTGAAGATACTTGCACCTCATAGGCAATGGCATCTTTAACCTGTGGTAACCCAAATCTTGGATTTTCATTGCAACTTACATAAAAACTATTTGCAGTAATTGCATATGTTTTAAACTTATTTATTTGCCTTCAAAACTGGAATAAACTTGCAATAAATGTTGAAGGTTTTTATTTTTTTTAAATTGTGTGTGTGTGTACTAATGTAACATTTAAGTATTAGTGTGTAAATACAATGTATGTTTTTAGAATTGTAAGAAATATTTATCAAAATAAATTCTAGGAGGAGAAGAGGGGGATTTGATGTGTAAGTTCTGTTTGATGTGTCTTGTATTTTATAATCATCACATCTTGACAATTTTATGATTGAAAGAAAAGTTATTTTTGGTTCAGTGGTCTAAAACAGTCAAATATTTTGAGCATTTTTCCAATCAGTTTCAACGAACTAACAAAACTAAAATAAAAGTACTGTTATAAATAAAACAAACTTTTGTGTCCCTGATTTGCTTTTAATTTCGTTGAAAATCTTGATTTAATATATTTTACTTAAAACAGTATTGCTCAGGGGAATACATATATTTTTTTAACATCGTGCTGTGTCAAAATACCTATATCACTGGTGAGAGAAGCATTCACACATTTCACATTCACAAATTGTAATCTCTTCTTCCACAGTTACTGAATTTTCTGACAGAAAAGTGCTTTCACTATTCTACACAGTAAATGCCAAAGATATTTTGAACATTGGTATCAGAAATGAAACATTGTTATTGACATCCTTAACCAGACTAACAACAGTAACTTATTGGTAAGCTAGGATTGCCAGTTTTGACAAAATGAATATTCACAACAGTTCAATTTCTTGAAAATTTTGTCATAATTATTATAATTTATAGTAAATTTGTTTCTACATACTTATCCTATAAAACAGTTCGAGCTTTCAGGAATCAATGACAGAAATATTATGTCGAGTTACGTGTAGATTTATCCTGTTACAACTCCTTGTCAGTGTCCAGAATTACCCAGGAAATCCAGAAGACCTGGTTCTATTCTGTTATCTTTTTCACAAATTTGACATGCACTTTCAGGAAAACTGGAGGCCTTGGGCCTCATGACTGACCTGAATTTTGAATGCTGCTTGGTTTATAATTTTCTGTTTTCTCTTACTTTCAGGGCAGCAAATCCACAAAATGCTGGACCCACTCCTCAACAAATACAACAACAACTGTTGGCTCTAAATAACTCACCCTATGGTGATTCTCCATTGTTCTGGAATCTTAAACAGGTAAGACAATGAGTAACCATTAGAAAGTCAAATAATTCAAATGTTAGAATATGAATTTTCAGTGAAATCTGCAAAGATTTGGGTAAAAGCAAAACTCTGTAGCTGGTTATAATAATAACTAATGTTCACCTGCTTCAAATTAGAACATAAAATCACCGTTAGAGTCTGACTCGTGACTCGCTCCACTTCATGTGTTAAGGTTTCCAGACACCTAACCAAGGTTAGGGCATACCTGCCAACATTTGAAAATCTCCATGGGGGATTTTTAGCGTCGTTGACATCTTTTTATGTCATCGATACTCTAAAGGTCTAAACCCCTCTTTCCCAACTCTTTTATTTCCTTCAGAAGAACAGATCTCTTAAATCAAGTTTTGTTCATATTCATTTTTGTGTTTCTATTGGATTATCAAACAACTACATTGTGAATATGTATGTATATATATTAATGAATAGCTGAACAAAGCTTTCATTTTCAATATTTCTAATAAGTAAATTAAATACAACTTTGTTTTTTAATTCACAACTTGACCTAGGATCAGGTCAAAAACTGAAGTTGCA
>JAOXYI010242943.1:0-10817 GCA_028566495.1 Lithophaga antillarum
ATTTCTGCCAGTTTTTCCATTCTATCAAGTGGATTCCGAGAAAAGACTTTTAAAACATTTCCAACTGAGGCACGCGTTAATCCTTGTCCTACAGGAGGTGGGGTGGGGGTCTTAGTTTATTTTATCGGCATCAAAGTATTAACTTGGTAGAAACGTTATGACAACATAACGGTTCCATCAGCCACATGGTTTCTGGCTCGAAGAATGTTAAAATTTCAACCAGCCAGAACACATTTGTCCTGGTGGTCATGTTGAATTTCCGATTGATATTACAAAATTATAAACATTGTAGAGTACCATCCAAGGAACACTCGTGCCATGTTTGCTTTCATTCGGTCAAGTGATGACCATTCGCATCGTATGACCTATAAAGAGATCATGACCAGCAGATGAGATGAGAAGGATTATTAATCTCACTATATTAAACATTAAAATCAATCAACATCGACACAATAAAATCACTGCAGTGAACGGGAACCGTGCTATAGTCCGAAGGTCCATTAGTCCGAAGGACAATTGGTCCGAAGGGCCATTACTCCGAAGGCCCATTGATCCGTAGGTCCATTAGTCCAAAGGATTTTGAAACTGAAAGGTTCCAGTATTTTTAGAAAATAGGAAGGGGGTCCAGGTATAATTGTGCATCATTTTGCTTAATTTTATGCATATTTTTTTCTCAAAATTTCTAGAAAAAGGGGATTCGACACCTAGAAACCCCCAGGCAAATGCCTCTTAAAATATAACTGCTTTTGGGGAGCTCGGGCTAGGACACTTACCGACGAAGTTTTTCCTGTAGTTTATTTTAACACAATGAAGCTCCCGGAAATCATATGTGGTTAACATGTGAGATAAATCCGTATTGTTCGGAGAAAGATGATAGATAATATCTGTTACGGAGCAAGCTTTTCACTCTGGGGAGGGGGTTAAGTTGTGTTTCCCAGATTTCACTAAAAATAATTTGTTATCAGGTTCTTCAAAAAAAGGTTTCCTCCACTCATCCTGTAGTAAGAGATGGCCAAATTTGTGAATGAAAAGATTTTCCTCAAAGCGGCCGTTTTTTTTAAGTTGGTCATAGGGGTCGAATCTCCCCTTTCTCGATCATCAAATGGTCTCTCCTTTACTCGTAAAATGTCCTAAACTGTTACTAATGAGAGAATACGAGATCTTACACGTAGCAACGTGTAAGATTTCTCTGTATCAGGTGGCAGAAATTGCTATTATCCCTAGCCGTCTGCGCATCCGTCATATTTTCTTGCGTTGCAAACCCCTCCTACATATTTTGTCACTGGTATTTTACTTTTTTTTTCATTTTGTGTTTATACACATCTGTAAACGTACAGGGAGACTTCTAAGTCATACTAACTTTTTGACATATTCGAATAAATGTCAATGATCATTTTTGTTCTCATCACTGGTATAATTCGACGAAATTCTGATTTGCAAATTTATTTTCATATAATGTAAAGCGTGGGTTAATATCCCATATACCTGTAATCTGAAAAAAGAAATATCAAGAAAGAACACGACTGTGCTTTGATTTTTTTTACCTATGACCATATAAAAACAAAAACCTTCGGACTAATGGACCTTTGGACTAATGGACCTTCGTACCAATGAACCTTCGGACCAATCGATCTTCGAACTAATGGACCTTCGGACTACAGCTACAGAGCAATGAACAAGACTAAATTTCAACGAAATTTAACAAACATGTAAACGTTTTTGCAACGTCTTGAATAAGATATGATGGTATAAGACGCCTGGGTGAGAATATCAATTATTAGCGCTTTTTCACTTAAAAAAACATGATGATGAAGAAAAGAATTGTTATAAAGATTCTAATTCCTCGCAGTTGCATCTTTTGCAAGGCGTGTTAACTGTGTAAAGTAAACGAGTCACAGAGATGACGTTTCTCCTGTACTTTGATCTAAAAAATCTTCATTCCTAACCCCACTACCTCTCCCCGAAAAATCATAAATATTTTGAATTTTATAATTATAAATATACGATTCTTTACACATAATGATGTTACATAATGTATTAATGTCACCATATTATCAAACATAAAGCTAAAAATATGTATGTTTGTTAATAATCCAACAAAACCATGACACCGTTAATAACTGACAAACAAAAATAAAAAATTTTACCAAAATTTAAGTACATGTGGGTACATGCCCAATCCATTCAGTATCAAAACATATTTCGTATTGACTATAATTTGTTTTTCGGGGTTATACAACAATGAAACACAGTCATAAGGATTTTTGTTCTTCAGTTTCATCAACCCCTGCATCCACAAAAGAATTTCACTAGGGTGTCTCTCAGATTTTTTGACGTAGCCAAGTAGATGAAAAAATTCGAAGCGTATCCAACGGCTGAAAGGTGTCGTTGCCATGCGTAAATTTCCATAAACCAGCCCACTGTATATACATCGTTGAATCCAAATAGTTCTGTCAAGGCCGGAGACAAAATAACAATAAATTCGGCAAATTCTACAATGATAAACAGTACAGTTATCAACACCATTGAAACAGCAGCCTGACGATTTCGCTTTTGTGCTTGTTGAGATAAAACAGTTTGGTCCAGACTGGCGGTCAAACGACAGCATGTCAGCTTGACAACTATATATGACGTAGTTGCCACCATTGAAATGATACACAGTGAATATAAAAGAGGTAGTACCCATGTCGCTACAACACTTAACTCTTCCATGTTCTTGCTAAATTCGTCGTTATGACAACACCAACCCTCATCATCAGGAGCGAAAGAAAACGAAAATACGGAATAGAATTCCACAATTGCTGTGACTGGTACAAAGGCAGTAACGGCGATCAGTGTTCTTCGTACAGTCACAGAAGATCTAAACCAGAAGGGAAACATAATGGCTAATGCTTTTATTATGCCAACTGTAGTAGTGATCATTACAGATAGATCGTGAAATACAAAGCCTAGTCGTACTAGTATTATGTAGGCAAAGCAAAATTTATAACGAATTGAAGGCAATTCATCCAAATCTTGTTTCTGTATAGCATCAAATAACATTCCGAAGTGCTCTGGCAAAAAACTGCAAAATGCTGTCAAGGTATCGGTCACGGCGAGTGCAAGAAATAAAACTGTGACTGGCGTTTGTACTAAGTCTTTGGCTTTCAGAAACATGTATATTACCAACATGTTGAAGACAGCTATAAGATAAGATATCGCGGCTCCTAAATGTTCCGTCCAAGAGACATCGAGTAGAAGTTCATGATGAATGTATCCGTCTGGGCAAGTAGAATTAAAATCGGACAAGTAGTCTGCGTATCCATAAACTTCACCCATTTTGAATTATTTTCTAGTACAGATCGTATGTCTTTCACTTTGTCTCGAAATTACCAGTTAACTATACTGAGGTGTTCATTGCACACAAAAGCTGAGGAACCTCAGTGCATACTCTGAATACTTTCAGTTATATGAACCGAATTTCGCTCTGAAACCTTCCTTTATATAAGACTTGGACCTTTAAAAAAAAATCAGCTTTAAAAATGGAGGATACGCGTAGGAAGAAACACCTGTGTCTATTCTACTTAGAAAAACAATATCAATTAAAAAAATAATAATTTGGTGGACACTCCGGGTAAATTACTTAATAAAGGTAACGCAAAGCGAAACCAATAAGCGATACTCCAAAGATTAAATGCATCTTTAATGAAAAGATATGTAATTACAGCATAGTTATATCTCGGATGATTGCAGACATATCGGATTCCAAATTGGTGACTAGTATAGTTACGTATATGACACTCTATTAACAATTTGATCTGGTTTGGCACTTACATCGGATAATGACATTTCTCTAGATTATACATATAAATATATTTCATATCCTGTCAACAATTTGATATACCCGGGCCGATATCCCTTCTTGATTTCCATGCTATTATCCCTCTTCCGCAGAAACATATCAAGGTGTGATTGAGTTGCAACTGGGGAAATGAACCTGACTGGTTTTAATTTTTGGTCGGTGCTATTCAAATCTTTAGTCTAACATTTCTATTGTAGATGTAGTAAATAACTTTCGTGACGGTCTAAAGACTTAAGTACACTGACTGGAAGGTCCGTTAATTCCGAAAATAAGGTCCGAGAGTAAGAAGTTCATTAGTCTCAATGTTCGTCAGTCCGATGGTCCGATAATTCAAAAGTTCGTAAGTCTAATGATCCAATAGTCCGAGAGTATAAATTTGTATAAATGTTCTCCTGATACAGTTTCTGAGATAATCAGACAAGGTTACCAGAAACCTAGACTGGAATCCTCGCTTCGAAAACCACGATCGAGTGGGTTGATCACTACATAATTTCTGTGTTTTAGCTGGTTCCATGTTTCCGGTCTCTCAGATTCATTATAGTGTCTTTTCCATAATTTGTAACTAATACACAGGCTTTAGGAATTAGACCCTCACACATTAATGACCGAGAAAACTGCTGCTGAACAACTCACAATTCAGCTTTCACTATAAATGACTGCATTCTTGCTATAACAGATTTTGACTTCACAACAAAATTTTAACATGAGAATGTTTAATATATATGATGTCAGATTTTTATAGGTGTTTTTATTTGGTGTAAGATGGGTAGAATACATTAGGACGAAAAAGATGTTAGAAATGAGATTCGAATTCATCGTTTCAACAAATGGAAGAACGAATTAAATTACGAAGCCCGTCATAAAAAGATGAGTGTATTGTTCGAATTAGAAGACGACATGGCACAGATTTCAAGGTGAGCACCAAGACCTTCGTAATTTCACGAACACATATCTTCCAGATTTGATTAATGCAAGAAAGTATTTAGAAGCATAAATTATCGTGGCTTAGATAGGTTGGAAAATTCGTGATTTCAATCATAAAAAAGGCGTTGGAGAATTGGAAAAAAACATAGATGCGTAGCACTAATTAATATATTGAAAGAGAAAATAAAAAAATACTTGCATAATAAAATAGGTTGTCACATTTGTGGACATATTTTCCACTGAAATCGACAAAAAACTTCGATATGTTTTACTGAAATAACAACGGACTTTTAGATTACCGCCATTCGGCAGCATTTAAGGATATTATCGTCCCAAATTCATGAAAAGTTTGGGAAAGGCGGGGGACGAGCAATTTGCTTCTTCAACATAGACGTTTTGTCTTCAAAGTCAAAAGGGAAGAACTAAAACAACCGAGAATAGAGGTAAATATTATTACTATTATTGATAAATTTAAATTTATGGAAACTTCTGTTAAAAAATTTTTTAAAACAATCTAAAGAACTATTTCGATAGAATGTCTCGAACTAGTCCAAGATTATATGTGAAACATGTACAATCTGTAGCTCGAAAAAAGGTGTAGTTTGTTATGACAAGATCGATTGTCTGACAATATTGGAAGTATTATTACAGTTCCTGGAATACAAGCGGAATTAATAAGCATTACTTCGGATTCCTAACTGCCTCCAAAAAGTAGAGTACAACGAAGTGGCAACATTTCAGTTGAAAGTTTGGATGTGCATTTGAGTGTTAGAACTACTTACAAATCAGACAATCTACAGTATTTTGGACGTTTTGAACGAAACCTGGCTCAGTTAGAAAGTAAAAGCTACACTATATAATGTGTGTGTGTGTGTGTGTGTGTGTGTGTGTGGGGGGGTTTTTTTTCATTGTTATCAACACATTTGTCAACAGTGCAACTAACAGCTAGCTGCTAGTAAATATTTTCAAAACTAATACACAGAAAGAGAGTAAGTGCGCTGGATTAAGAAATCTTGTAGTCTACTTAAAAGACTGTGCATGAAAATGAGTTTACTCATCATTTGCAAAAGGACATGTTAATATCCTCTAAACCTTACTGCTAATAAAAATAGCAGTTTAATAACTTTTTCACTGTTAAAGTTTCCGGTGAAGTTACGTAAAAAATATGAAATAAATCCTTATCATTACTTTTTCCTAACATGTAAAACATTCTCATACTAGAACAAAATTTCTGGTAATTCTCTCAGTGTCACAAACTTTTCTCACACCAGAGACAGATAAATCTCATCAGATGCTAGGTGTGAGATCTGCATAGCTCACATCCATTCCTTAGAAACAGTGTATCAGGATATTTTATGTGTGAGAAGAAGTATTAATCATCGTTTTCTGGGCAAGACAGGATCATCTCGCACCCTCCCTCGGGTAAAATAATTTTCAAATCTCATACTCGGTGATCGGTGTTTTTTTCATGCGGCACCAATAAACTCCCATAGAACGGAAATTATAGTGCAGTATTTAGATATTTGCTGTTTGAATTATCGTTGCAAAATGAACAGATGGATGATATTCTTAAATAAGGAAGTCAAACAAGGCCTAAAGTATTATCACTTCGTCCGTTTTGAAGTCTCCGTCATGAGCTTATTGATTACTACGGAATGTTCATGTGTCAGTCAATGATTGCATAATTTGTTTCTTGACGCATACATTCATTATTGCCTTCTATTGGACATTTTGACGTGTGTGCTGGCTTTTGAAAGTTAGGACTTGAGTATTTATGTTTTACTCATGACAAAAGAAACTTATCCTATGTGCCAACCAGTTCGCATTTCCAGTTTTGTGTATTCATACTATCCAATCGTTGTGTTTTGTTCCGTTTTTCTCTGGTGCTGACACTGGTGTTGAGATGTTTTGTCCAAAGTGTGATTCTAGGTCACTCACTGGTATTCTACTGTTGTACTACTAAACATATATGGATCACAAATTGTTTACAGTTTTGTACGTCTTTCTTGAAAATTTGCAGTTTCCCACCACGGCATGGGTTTTTAATGTATCATCATAAATAAGTCGTGAAATATTTTACACACAGAATTTATAAAAAGTACCTCTTTACGAAAAAAAAGTCCCCACCCTTGCATTCTGGAAAATAGAATAACACACTACATAAATCGGTTTAATGCTGGATATGTTAATTAACCTCTCCTGAGTAATTCTGATAATCTCCCCATAAGAATGACATTAAAATACATTTTGATTATCTCTCTTTTATTATTTATACTAATGATAATTAAAAGGAAAATAATTCATGATATTTCAAAACATATTTCACTGAACTGAGTCTCTCACGCTTCATTCATGCTGAAAATATTTGAGTTAATGATAAAAATTCTTGAAAATATTATTGTGAAAACAGTATGGCAACTTCAATGCATTTAGGGCAGTTATGATAATTTCCCCTTTTCATAACTGAAAGAATGACATTAAAATATATTTTGACTATTCTCTCTTTTATCATCTACTCTAATGATAATTAAAAAGAAAGTTAAAGGACGTTTCCCCAACTGAATCTCTCACTTTTTATTCTTGTTGAAAAATACTTGGAGAGTAAATGATGCACATTATTGAAAATATTATTGTGAAAACAGTACGGCAACTTCTGTGCATTTTGGATTTTTTGTTAAATTTATTGGGCAAAAAGGGGGAATTTTAGCGTTCCCCATTTTACTGGATTATAGTCATGGAGGTAAAGGTTTTAAAAAAATTTGAAATCTAACGACTTGTTGATTTTCTGATACTAATATTTGTATCATACAGATGCAATCTTTGTCTATAATCATGAAAAATTGGATATTTCACGCTTACTAAAAACTAATTTTTACTCCAAAAATGTCAAATTACACATGAGCACACGCTACATTGCAAAAACAGGGACATTTCTTTTGTAAAATCTAATTGCCGTGAACAGTTAACTCGCTTGTTTTAGTTTCTTCTTTTATTATCTGTTTTGATAATAATTGGCAAAAGGCAAGAAGCTCAGTTGGGTGAAACGTACTTGATGGAACTTTTGAATTACGTATAAAGAAAAATAAATCTCGGTGTGTTATTGAATATTAGTATCTAAGAATTTCTATTCCATTCAGAAATGTACTTGGATATATTCTTAATGACATCACTGCCTTTTTCAAATATTGAGCAAAGTTCAAAACCAAAATATTCAAAGAAAAAATCTCATATTTCGAGGTGTCTTTGATGACTCTAGACAAAAATGGAAATCATAATATATACAAAAGAGGTAATCTAAGCATATAATTTGACTGAATCCATCCAGTACTGAATCGGAGCGATTACTGTGTCCAGACAAGCTGATTTAATAATAACAGTTAAGAAAAATTGTACGTCATTTAGAACTTTATTAGAGATGTTAAAAAATATTTGTATTAGATAATTTTGAGATTTTAGAAATTTCGTCTCAACTATATGCAAATTTGTCTCATTACAAATTAAGATAAAGGTTTAAAAGAAGTCTGTCGAATTGTTTAAGTTTATATTTAGGCATAATAATGGATAATTTTGAGTTTCCGTTTCGTAAAAATGCATTCCCTTACTCGACAATAATTCGTAGAAAATCAATAAACATTAGGTACAATCTTTCTAGTTTTAATATCAGCAGTGGTCCAGTTAGATTTTGAAAATAGATGGACTCACAAAAAAGGGAATTTTATCACACGAAAAACTTATTAGCAAAAGATTCGTACGTTACCAAATATGAAACAACAAAGTATTGCCTTTCTTTCGCAGTTAGTATTTTAGAGACTTTATTGAAAGATTTAAAGAGCTCTCTAAAGCATTTTGTCTGCAAAAGCTGATCTACATGTAAGTGGTCTATCTTGAGTAGCCTTGTATCTAGACTGAATGATCATTACATATATTTGATTTTCTTTGAATGTCCAACTCTTGGCTTCCAGCAGCACTGATGGGACTTGATTTTCACATATCATGCATCAAATGAACTTTGACATTAGGCATTATTTGCTCTATATGCATTATACGTGTTTAAGCTTCATTAAATCGACACCTTTACCTTTTTTGGAAGTACAATATTTTGTGAGGTTTTAGTGTACTATGTATATAATTCAAACGCGCAGGAATTTTTCTTCCGAACGCAAAAATGGACAAAACCGATATCTGTGGGAAAAGTTTTTAGATATCCAGGTATATTTTCATCCGTACTAATCGTTACTTTCAATTCACGTATATAGGATCTCCAAAAGGGTGTAAAAGTAATTATTTCAGTTACAGTAGTCAGAAAGAAGTAACATTGATTCATCATAAAAACTGAGTTTTCGATGTGTACTCTTCTATGGATTACATTTTGTTTACCAGTTTCGGTCTAACACAGCTTTTAGAAAATTTATAGCTATGTAATGGCAATTAGTTCAATGGAGTGCTTCAGGGCGGCCATCGACATTCTGTAAATAATTGATAAACTTTCTGACGTACGTTTCGAGAATATAAAATCAGCTGCAAATGAAAAACCATAGACTGTCAAACAAGTGATCTGTGGCACGAACGTTTGATCAATGCCTAGATTATTCGGACATCATGCTCTTAGTTTACAGTTTGTTTTGTGTGTAACTTTTGCTCCATTTCTTCTTTCAAAAATCATGAAACCTTCATATATCAGTCTTAATTTGAAACACTATTAACTAAATTACTGTGTTATTTTATTTATAATCAACGCATTGTCCTTTGTCATCTTCAATAAAAGCAATAAAACAGTGAGACGTCAATAGGAAGTTGTCACACTATTATTTTTGTATCTTTTTGTCTCGTTGGCCAAGCTGGCCACGGTAATAGTAAAATTCATCTGACAGAGTATGGATCACAGGTGAGATTTTGCACTAAGGTTGTGAGTTCAAGTTTATCATCGGAGATGTGGTCGATTCTTACCTTAAGTGAAAATTACCAATCACTGGACGAAGGCGGTAGTTTACTGTGGGTATTTTGGCTTCCTCCGACACTAACACCGATTGTCATGATATAGTTGAACCTTGTATAAAACATTAAGTCGCTGTTGCGGAGCTGTCCACATTATTAATAAAAATCGCCTGTACGGATCACAGGTACCACTATCACAGGTACGGCTCACTCTGTACTGTGGTAGTGAATTCAAGTTTCCTGTATCATCAGAGAAGATGTGTACGATTCTTGCCTTAAGTGATTAAGTTTACCAATCACTGAACGAAGGCAGTATATAACTATGAGTAATTGGCTTCCTCCTCCGACGCAGACTGTAATATAGCCGAAACTGGTATTGAACCTCAAGCTTATATTGTCCCAATACTGGTTTTATTTTTTTTTCATTTTTTTGCGTGTTGTTGGTCATGTTATCTGTTGATTTTTAAATTAGGTAATGGGTGTTTTTCAACCGTCGTGAATTTAAGACAAAATACAAAATACGTAAAAACAGTTTCCAGTTAAGATATTGTGAATGTGCTTTGTTGGTTCGTGATATTCCCTTAGCATTTGAATTATAGAAAAAACCATACAGATTAAGAAAACATGAACTTTACATATTTTATTATAAAAATTAACATTAATACATCTAATTACCATGAAATAAACAATGATCTTCCTTTCTGTATTTTCCTTTAAATGTTACGATCGATTTCCTAAAATGTTCTTCAAAAACAAAATTTGCAAAGGTGTTTCAGTTGGTACATTTTGATCAGACAATTACAAATTTTAGTTGGTCACAATAAATAGGTCTCCTCGGATTTAGAAAATTAGAAAATGTTGAACATCCTGTTCAGGTTAATAAACTGAGAGACGTCCTTTCGGCGTGTCGCTAAAATGACTTATCATTAATCTACTAAACCTGGTGTTGCTACAAATTTACAAATCAACAGATATTTCCGTTAAACTTTTCGTTTTATAAGGTTACAACAGTTTACCTATTCAGTTATCACTATTCAGAAACTAATACACATAATTCGTATTGTTATCCAAGTTTATCTTTTCTGTACCTCTTTCACATATTAAAAAAAATTAACAG
>JAOXYI010243054.1:0-17352 GCA_028566495.1 Lithophaga antillarum
TCTGCTCAGCCATCTTAACACTTTTTAACGTACTGATGCTTGCGAAAAGGCTGACGACGCTCGCTAGCGAGTGTTCGGGCTCGGCTGTCGAGTGTTCAACGCTCGCTAGCGAAAGGCTTTCGAGAGACTGTCTTTCGAGCTTCGCCAGCTTTTCGGCTCTCGAGTGTTCAACAGTCGCTAGCGAGTGAGCGAAACAGGCTAACGAGTTGCTAGGAATTCGCCAGCTTTTGTTAAACTTTCGAAAGGGCGGTACTGTAAGTACACCGCAAGTAAAACTGTATGCTATCGAATAAGCTGATTATTAGCAAACAACTCTAAGTATTGAAACAAGCCACGTGCCCTTTAAAAATGTTATCAGTTAGTTAAATAAATGAGGGTATGTAATTAGCAAGTAATTAAATTAAAGATAAAAGACTTACCCATCATTCACTAGAGACACACGAGACTTGAAGCTACCTCCCACGAGGTCAATTAATTAGTAACAGCAAAATTTGTTGTACAATGCCTACACAATAGATAGAACACAACTTGCACACTTATTCTAGTAATGGACTTCCGATTACATGTGTATATGCTGTATTTTGAGCTTGAAGAAACATTTTCAACAGTTTGGAAGGTGAGAGTAATTTCTCGGAATTCAAAATTATTTTCGGTATTAGCTTCCTTTTGAAGAAAATCATCTTCTTCAGTGAAACATTTAGAGAAATCAAGAAATCAAGTAAAAAATGGATTGTGCATTGCAATTTGCAACTAATGTATGGAATTACATGTACTCACACGAACAGTTTATAATAAAGTTAGAAAGAGGAAGTAAAAACGGGTGTCAATTTCACTTGACATTAACAAGAAACGTTTCGGTCAAATATTTTACTGACAAAGACTTATTAAACATGTTAAAAGTGGGCCGTTATCACATTATTGCAAAGTAAATGTTCTGCACAGATTTAGATTGTAGAAAAAATAAAGAGAATGTTTGTTATTGTAAGGAGTTGATTCAAAGACTCCAGATAAAATGGGGAACTCCAATAGGACGTACCGATCTCCTGTAGCTTATCTCACCCATGCTGAGACAAAGAAATTTTATCCCGAGGTATTCCCGAGATTTCGTAGTCTTATGGGGCTAGAAATACATATCCCTGGTTAAAAAAAGCTTTCCTTATAAATATTCTATATAATATCACAATAAGAAAACGTTTTCTGAAAACTGCAGTTTGTTTTCTTAAAGAATGTCCTTTTCTATGGCGGCTTCTTTGTGCCATCTCATTTTGTCGCTTTGACGGGACGACAGAATGATAAAACGCCAAAACGCCATTATAAACGCGATGTAGACATAATGAAAAAACGAAAAAACAAAAATTTAAGCGAAACAAAACGACATTTACAAGGCGATAAGACAAAAAGACGATATCATGTTGTCGCCCTTTTCTATATCGTACTTTCGTTATTTCGCTTGTTGTTTTGTCCTTCTGTGGTTTTGTCTTGGCGAAAAGATGACGGAACGACAAAACAAAACGTGATTTTAGCTACACTTCATTTTGTCGTCTTGGCGACAGTACAATAGAACAAGAGAACGACATAACAGCAAGACAACAAAAGGGGAGAAACGTTCTCTCGTTTGTGGTTATCTTGTTTTGTCGACTTGTCGTTCTCTCATTTTGTCATTATCTCGTTATGTCGTTTTCTCGTTTTGTCGCCTTGTCGTTTCTCGTTTTGTGGTCTTATTCTCTCCTATTTTGTGGTTCTTTCGTTTTTTCGTTTTGTCTTTCTCTCGTTTTGTTGGTTTGTCTTTCTTTCTTTGTCGTTTTGTTATTCTGTCGTCTTGTCGTTTTGTCGTCTTGTCGTTCTATCGAGGTTGTCGTTTTGTCGTCTTGTTGTTCTGTTGTTTTGTCGTCTGTGTCTTTTTGTGTTGTCGTTCTCTCGTTATTTTTTGTCTTGTCATTTTCTCGTTCTCTCGTTCTGTTGTTTTGTCGCCACGACATAACAATAAAACGACAAAACGTCAGGCGAATTAATATCGAAAGGGTGATATAGAAATAGGGCAGCAAGACGATATCGTTTTTCGTCTTGTCGCGCTGTACATGTCGTTTTGTTGCGCTTAAATCTCATTGTTTCGTTTTATTCTTTTGTCGTTATTTCTTTATAATTTTATATTGCGTTTAAAATTGCGTTTTTGTCCTTTTATCGTTCTATCGTTTTGCCGCCTTGGCAAACCGATATGGCACAAACAAGTCACTATACTTTCCTGAGTCGATGGCACTTGCAACTGCGTCATAATAATTAGAAGAAATATTGAATTATTATAATATAAATTTCAATCTTCCATTCTTATTGATATTTGCATTAAACGTAGTCATACACCTTAGCTGTATTTCGCTTCGTTGTTTTCAAAAGCGAATCAATAGATATTATCTGATGAAAATAATTGTTAAAGTTTTCATTTAGATCGTCTAGTTTTGGTTTTTCGCATGCTTGGTATCTAAATTTTAATCTGTTTTTTTGTGTAAAACGAAAAATAATCTATAACATTCTTTACGTACAAAAGATGTTACTTTACTTTTCTGAATTATTAATTCTGAAAACCATCCAGAAAATTATAAAATCAACATAACTTCATTCACATCAATGAATTAAACTAAAATCATGTTTCTGGAGAAAACCCACACTGTTTATAACCTGAAACCCATTAAGCGTATTTGGTTTAATTTGCTCTGATTTCAATCAGATGATATGTTAGAGGATCGACAACTATCTTACCTTTCATTCTGCGGTATGGTAAACATCAGTTCTGTATAACTGCAAAGTGATGAAATAACATGTTGAAGGTTGAATATTTAAAGGAATTATTGGGAATGATTCACTGGAAAAATAGCCTTCTCATGGGCAATACTAGTAATCAGATAAAAATGTAATTGCTGAATGTATTTTCTTCAAAATTGATGATTTAATCCAACTTGTAATAAAAACAGCTTAAACACAGACTAGGTATGAAAAATTTAAATATGTATGCATGTAATTATTAATCAGTTGGATCATGGACTGGTGGTCACATCATGGAACAAAAAATAATTTCATCAAAACAATTACAATGCTATGCAATCAGACAATGTATCAGACAACAACACAAACAGAAAAAAAAGAGAAAAAAACATAAAACTGCCTGCCACAGAAAAAAGAAAAAAGCGATAGAGTATTAATATATTTTAGATGAATAAACAACCAAAAAAAGAAAGAAGCTGGAGGCTCCCATCAGCCTTTTTCGCTCACCTGGTTATAAACTAGTATATTTCTAGAATCTGAAATATTTTAGTTCTGTCGACAGCTAGCGCTTTTACTTGGATCTTGTTGCTCTTATTTGTATATACTTGAGCTAAATAGTCATGCCAAAATAATACTATTTAATTTCTATCCCTGATTTAAAAAAAAGTTTTTATTATTGAAGACTTTAACTTTGGGTATACTCCATACCTTCATTTGAACTTCAGCCTGAAGTCACAATCATGCTTTATGCCAAATATACACATATTGTTGAAATTCTATTGTAAGTTCTCAAGAAGAGGATTTAAAAACATTTCCACAAATATGTCTACATTTATCTTTAGACCTCAATGATCCTTGGCCCTTCTTTTGTAATAAACCTAAATTAAATTTCTGATTTTGCGTGTTTTTCCTTAAATGTGTTATAATTTTCCTCATAGAAGCCCATATTTAACTTTGGACCTGCAATGCTTGGACCTCATAGATGGGGCTTCATTTAACTGTATAAAATGTAATCTCCATATCATGCCAAATATTATTGTCCGCATCTTTTGAGAAACCCGGGAACTATAATATCGACTCTCGTCCGTTCCTCCCTCCCTTGCTCCATCCGAAGTCATAACTAAGGGACCATAAAAGATTTAACAACCAAAATACCAACTTATGTATTAGCACTACCTGCTTTGAATAGTCAGTTTACCTTTATTCCGTAAAAATTTTCGGATGGAAGCTTATTAAAGTTTATGAGTTAAATCCCTTAAATTAGTAGAATTTATCTTTTTTTTCATTTTCCATCAATGTACTTTTGTTCTGTAAAACTGTTCTTGTTCAGACTTGATACAAGTATTACATAGTACAAATTATCAATCGGATTTTATTTATGGATCTGAGCTCACTTCTTGTCGGGAGATATGCCCCTTGCATTAGTGGAAATTGCCTAATTTTCAGTTTTCCCCAGTTTAGTTTGGTTCTGTGAAAATCATCTCCTTCAAACTTGGTGTGATAACTTATGACAAAATACGGATCAAATTTGATTTTCGGATCCGAGCTTATTATCCTCCAAGAATTATGCCGATGAATTCGTAGAATTTGTCTTACTAGTTTCCGTCAATTTATTTTTATTCTGTGAAATCATGAAAACATGATATCATTATTACACATGAAAAAAATGGAATCAAACTTCAATTTTCACATTAGAGCTCATTACAGTTTCGGTGTTATGCCTTGAATAAGTAGATTTTGCCTCCTATTTTTTTCAGTCTCTCTCAGTTAAATTTTGTTCTGTGAAAGTGATCATTGTCAGACCTTGTTGTCTTATTAGATATGACAAAGTACAGATCAAATTTATTTTCCTCATTGTTCAGGAATTATACCTCCTGAATTAGTGGCAATTGCATAATTTTCACATTGTCTGTCAATTTACTTTTGTTCTGTGAAACCAATCTGCTTCAAACTCGATGCCATTATTATGCATGGTGACCGAATGGTTAAAGTCGCTGATTCACGACTACTAGCTGAACACTGCTGTCGTGGCTTCAAGTCCCGCTCGCTTCACTTCCTGTGTTAAGATTAGTGTACGTTAATAACTTCAGACAGATTTTTCCACCGACATGGAGTATATTATCGTCATACTGGGACATTTAAAGTTCCAATTGTCTAACCAATCTTCAATTGATTGATTGAATGGAGATTTTACGCCACTTTCAGCAATTTCAGCCATATCATGGGGTCCACTTTTAATTGGGGAAAAAGTCGGAGTAATCGATGAGAGCCACCGACCTTCGACAAGAAAATCGGCAATCCTTGTCAATTAAGGTTGCAGACGAGCACATCTTGCTCCATCTCATGCTAGAACTCACAACGCCTTTTTTGACATTCAGGACATCTATTAATAGATATGACTTATTCACTAGAGTACACGGCCGCTGAGGTTCAAAACAGCAGTTCATACTAAAATCTGACGTCATACTAAAATCTCTGTTACGTAGTTGGATCTAAGACGGCAATCAACTGTGACATGTAGATCCCATGATATCAGTGTGGGAAGATTACTTTTTGTCGCTAAAGTGATAATTTTTCAATTAGAAAACGACAAATTCGAGATAACTTTTTAACCGTTCAAAATAGACGAAAAATAAAAATTTGAGTTTTGTCCTGTATTACGGTAACATTTTAAAGCTGTTACATATTTAAAAAAAAAACAATATGCATTGAAGCTGCACACGAGTGAAAAAGAGAATTTCTTCCTCAAAAGTTCATCAGATATAAAGCCTCTGAATGATGTTTACTTGTAATCTCACAGTCACTGGAGAAAGCAATATGTTCTTCCCCGACCACAGTGGACGGTCAGACAAAAGGTTTAAATGGCCAATCAATATAATGCTTCAAAAGACTAGGTGAGTGCACAATAAATGGAATAAGCCTTTGATTTACTCAAGTCACCAAAGCGATTTAGAAATGGGAAAGAGAATTTCAGTGATTTTCAGAGGAAAAATATGGATTTTCCCACACGTATGCAGCTTTTATCACAAAGGGTAAATACTGAATTACTGCATTTTTGGTGTGGTAACCTGAGTATGATGAACGTTTTGACTGATTTTGTTTTTATAAATTTTATCGTTTTCTAATTGAAATATTATTACTTTCATATTGTGGGCGAGTGAAAAACTATTCTCACGTAGGTGCTTTTACACTGTACTCAGCTTAAATGTGGATCTAAGAATGTTATGACGTCAGGTGTGAAGGTTAATCGTTCCCAAAAAATCCACACTTTCATTTCTTACTTGGCGCATGTCAACAAATATTATTTTTAATCAAATAAAAGCTCTCACTGAAACCTAACAACGCAGACCTATCAGCCACCACTGCGTTAGTAATTCTTCTCCCCTGAACCTTAAAACAAATATTATACCTTTTTGATAAAAACTAAAAGGAATATATATTCGTCCACATCTGTAGGAATTTAACAAGCATCTAAACCTGATCTTTCTAACTTCTGAGATTAAAGGTGGATTTATTAAATAAAAATGTGCACAGTGTCAACTAAATCTTAGTTTTGTGTTGTTTAAGAGAAAATTTGTTTCTGTGTTTGTTTTCGTTAATATATAGACTAAGTGTGAAAATTCCGAGTAAGGCGAATTTTCCTTCGTTTGCTGAAGGATAGCGTCATTTTACTTTTACAGTTTCAAATATACAAAGTAAGAAATGCATGTCTGCATTTGTCAAAGATCAGCGTGCATATATGTTTAATCCTCATAACCGTACATGTATGTTCAAAGGTACATGCTGTATTTGTTAGATGATCTGGAATGGACTCCTTTTGCAAATCACTGGTATCACTTCAGTGAAGTGGGAAAAACATGGCAGAAAGCAAAGGTAACTGATAATTCGAAGGAAAGTTGGCGGTTATTGAAATAACTGTGATCCAGCTTATTCTTCTGCAGAGTACTTCGACTAATTTCAGAAAATACTCAATTCTGCATCAAATTGTAATTCGTTTGTATTCGAGATATTATTAGTCCTGTTCATCTGTGCCTATAACATCTCATCATTAATCTGATGATTTCAACCTTAATTACAAGCATGGTGTGCACTGGGCTTATACGGAAAAAATTTCAAGTACTTGTTGACACTACTTCTTACTTTACCCACAACAACGTTACATGGTATGAGATAATGTAAATAGTATTACAGAGGTCCAATCGAACAATAAACCAATCAATTTACTAGTGATTCGGACAGGAAGAATAAGGAAAAATAATTGTACATGGCAACTTTTCAAATTTGCAGAATCAATCGTAAAGTATTTTTAATCGTAGTTAAGATATGACAATGCACATGAGATAAAGATTTATCTTTGTCGTGGATCGCTTGCATTGGCTTTTTTTTTATTATAATATCGGCTTTATGGAATTTTTTTTGGTACTTAAATATAATTCATTTTTAGAACGCGTGTAGCACAATCAACGATTAGTAAATCAGCGGTATTTACCTTTACATATAATTCAGCGCAGTACCTCCTTCACAGACAGTCAAGTAGTTCTAGTCTTACATTTTCAATAAAATATAAAGATAGCTATATATAATAAAATGAGAATAATACCGAAGTTCATAAGTTATATTTATCTATAGGTCTAGACGAGACCGTTATCAACAAAGGAACCACCACAAATGTGGAAGCAAAACACAGACACAACACTAAAAACTAAAGCTAGGACAATATTAACTGCATTAAAAACCGGGAGTGATATCAGGTGCTCCGGAAGGGCACCCGTGATATTACCTAGTGTACAAAAGTCAGTAACAATTCGTAAATCAGGTAAGGAGAACGGAATGATCAAACATTATCTATATAACGAAAGCTGGAATTAAAAGACTGGGCTACCTTTTTTTCTGTAATAGCCTTGAATGAAGTCTGCTTCATATGAATATAAGAATAGATAGGCGAGGAGTGATACACAGTTAGAGCCATTGGAATGTCGATTTTCTGCTCGAAAACACATCTACCAAATTCAACAAAGATATTGTCTATCAAAAAGTCCAGCATCCTAACAATATCCACCAAAGAGTACTTTTTGTTGAAGTCAGTGTAAGCTTTTTCTCTACCTAGGACCAGAAATGTACATCTCCTTAACAAGTACTGTTGAATTTCCAAAGTGAGTGTTTAGTTAATTATGAGAAAATGTGGAGAAAAAGGTAGAGAAGTCAAGTTTTAATGCTGTTGCAAAATGAAAGGGACAGACATTTCACGCGTTCGGAAAAAAATCTTTTGAATTTGTAAGGATCTACGTCTGATTTACGCCACTTCTTGAGTAAGCTTTCTCACAGTACGTCTGGATCTCTTCATTAACTGCTGTTAGAATCAAAGTTAAAAGTTCGGGAAGAGGCTCTGTAGAACACTTAGCTGACCCAGCAATATAACGTTGTTTGTAAGGACACTTGTGTAATTTTTGTGTCCAATAAAAAGAAGGCAGATCAACGTCATCATCCTTGACACAGATTTTAAAAGAGGACAAGACTGACTTATGATTTTCAAGAATCTCCTTCTTTAATATTATAGAGATGTACACGATATTGTTTAGGGCTTTATCAGCTGTAACTATAATATATTTCTGTTGGAGGTGGGACAATGTTTTTGCAACTTGGGGTCCTTAAAAATAGAAGTTACTCTAGTGTTCACTGACCCCTTTAGGCCTCGAATTCTAGCCAGTATCAGCAACTGCAGAGGCTTAACGCATTCTGATAGGGCATCAATCTTTTCTTTTTCTCTTTTCGGCCATTGTCTGGCATATACATTCAGCAATTTAAAATTTTTCTTCCAGTTGACTAATTGTGGATCACGATATTTTGAACCTTTCACTATAATGTTGCGTAATTGATCAATGGGAACTATGTCGAGGTCACCACTCATAACGTGACCGCTAGAAATATATTTGAATGGTGAAGTTGGACAAATGCAATCCGGATAACTGTTTTGACTTGACGTCGTCAATATTTAGATCGCGCAAAACACGTTGTAACGGAAAAGTTTGCTTGTAATTAGTTAAGGTATATGAAATAGGAGGAACAGGCTGGTCTATAAAATATGGAGGTACTTTGGACCTTATAGCTTTGTTATAAAGGATATTGCTCAGGTTGATCGCATCTAAGACTTTGTCAGCAAAATTAAGATTGAGCAAAAAATTGCTTTTCTGATCCATTCTTTGTTGTGCTAACAGGACGCATATCCGAAACTAAAGCAACAGGTTTATAGATAGTTGAATAAGAATCTGTAACTGGAGAGTCCAAACAAGTGTTGTATAAAGAATGCAGTTTTGAATGTGGCAGAGAAAACAACTTAGATCGATTGTAATAAATTCAAAGCGGTTTGTTCATGTAAGGTAGAAGGTCGCTAATGGTGGAGACGTCATACAATTTTTGGGCCCTGTAGTGTCAATGGCCATGGGTATGTCGTCGACTGGTGCTGGTGTTAAAAATATTTATCACATTCATAGAACTTCATTAAGGGCTTGAAAGATTACCTGTACTTTTAATGTTGTCATTGCAACCACACGAAACAGCGGATCCAAGTTCTCTTATGCAGTAATTCTTCTTTGTGTACGGAGGGGTGTACTTATAATCAGATTGTTAGCGGGATGTATTTTTTCAAGATTGCGGACTTTCAAAGAAAGGACAGAATGACCGAGTTGGCTGAAATGTTTATACATGAACTGATTTTCATTATTGTTTGACCACGCATTCGACTGTTTAGCTGTCCTCTGGTCTCTCTAACATATACCAAACCACAGAGATTGCACTCCTCTCCTTAAACTAGGTCACTGGATGTACAATTCAGAATAGTAAAGCTTCGTGTGTAGTAATTACTTGTGAACAGTAGATTTGTAATTAAGTACTACAGGTTTTGCAATTTTTAATTTTACAGCGAGAAATTGAACATTGAACATTGGTCATTCGTCACATATTTTGATAATCGAACCTACTGATTAGTTATACTATATGTATTTTTATTTACACCATACACTGGGGTGTCAAGTTCTTGTTGGAGACCGATTATCAAAAAACAAACATTCTGTGGTAACTCCGTTCTGACGAAGGGAGATGCTTGAAATGTAGAATCCTCAAATTTCTGCTATCACCAGACATCGATAAATAAAAGTATGTCCTAGCAGATTCGTACTATAATCACTAACTTGAGTCTGAATTATGACCACATCTTGGAATTTACAGTACAATAAAACGATGTATGATAAAATTACTAGTAACAATCGGCGTACTAATTTCTGAGATTTATTCCTTCATATACTACTGTAGTCACTGGCCTCACAGGCAACACGCTAAAGTATACTTTCGATATGAATATTAAATTGAAACACGACGGGTCGTAAAGTATGTCAAATTAAAGTGTGTGTGTGTGTCTAAAATTATGAAAACGTTTTCCTGCTTGCTCTCTGGATCCGATTAGATCTAGAGTAATCTTGATTGAATTGTCCACAAGAAAAGATTTAATTTATTGGCCTAATTGTACATATAACAGTGACTACAAACAAGACAAACAGAGTCATGATCATTTGTGTTAATGACTAGTGAATGAACCTCCAATAATGTCATATCTCTTCTGGTATAATTAGTAAAATATAAAGGAAATATATGATATCTGAAGCGCACTCACTTAATCCTATATCACTGAAATACTATGCTTCCAGTAAAAAGTTAATTAAGTGCATTTGACTCGAGCTTGATGCAAAAGTGATATACAACGTGTAAATCGAAATGCATCTCTCTGTATGGTAAATTGACAACTGTATCATCTCAAAAATATCCAAATTTGCCACCTGAATGAGACCTGAAACAAAAAGCACACTAGATGGAAAAAAGCTGCAAAGTCGTGCGAGGAGTTCTATTTTCTGACTGCAAGAAACGGACGTTCCACTCGACCAATATTTCACAAAAACAGTAACAAAATGGTTGAAACCTGTATGAGAATCAGCGTTCATGAGATAGCAATTCCAAAAATGACACGCCATTTTGTATGAGAAGATCTGCAGCTGTGATGAGCAAAGAGATAAGCGTTCGAATGTCATAAGAAATAGAATGACTAGTTATCTTTGAAAACTATTTTTACATGATAAGAATTATATTTGCGGCATGATAAGTATTAGAGAAACACAGCTCATCACAGATGTAGCGTAAAACTTTAAAATTAATGAAAACTGCCAGTACATATTCCTGGGCCTGATAATGTACATCCAAACTTAGACATTGATAATCACATTACATAAATTCAGTTAATTGCCCATTAGTTTCCATTTAATATTTAATACTTTCGTCGCAGTTATAGACACCCCCGGGAATACACAATGCATGAAAAGGATGTAAAGTTATTACTATTAACGTTATAATGAGGTAAGTGGGAATATTTACTTATGACGGAATTGAAATTCATTTTTAAATACTTAATTCCTACCTGTCCTACCTGGCACATTATAAATATGTTAAACTGAAAAGAAGTCTACGTTTTGTTTATGATACTCGACCACTATGTTAATAAAATACACGGAACCGTCCATAATTTCTTATCTTGTCAGGCATAACAAATACAATTGAAAATATAACTAAACGCAATAAATAAAAATAAATTTGCTCTCAGCCATAATGAATTTAATGCAGATTCAAACACTTGATCCAGGTTAAATGCAGAATATATCTTTTTATATGGTAAAATGGTATCGGCATCAACGCGTAGGTATAAAGGGTACCGTATTATAAATTAAATACATGCATTACACTCACAATCCCAGCTATTGCTCTATCATTTTTACCATCTTGTAATTCACTTGAGGACTTCAAATTTTGAATTTGTTATTGTAACAGCTCCACAGAAAACAATCAATTCTTACCTCGGTCAATTGTTTTCTGTAATGAATCGCCTCAGCAGGCTGTAATTGAAATTACTGATTTCCAAATTAACATAATTGAATAATTTCAACCACTCTTAACACTTATAAATTAGAACGAACAATATTTACTACACCTTTAAAGAAGCATTAAAATCTAACAGTTCCATATATTTTCGATTTCAAGACTGGAAGTTGAACGTCAAATTATCATGGTGCTGGAGTCAACACTAAGTGGAAAGTTATTGCCTCCACTGATAATTTATCAGCAAAAAACTGACTTATGTCATCCTAAGTATAAATTCCATAACGGCTGGAATATAACTCTGTCTGATAGCATTGGAGCAATGAAGAAACAATACTTGAATACGCGGATGAAGTACTTGCACCTTACTATGAACGCGTGCTGGAAGATTATCCCTTAAACAATATAGTTAATACACGAATTTAAAACAAAAGTGAAAGACTCTTTCATCAGTTGGTATTCCGACAAACTTAATACGGAATCGAGTAGTCAAAAATCAGTAAATGACATTAAATTGACTTAAAATCTTTTTCGCTAAAACCTAAACACGCTTCTTGAGTGTAGACACACAATGTAAAATAACCAAAGCATGACAGAGTTATGGCGGGAGTTACTGTAACAGTACTTTATTGCTGGAAAACAGGTAGAGATTCAGTTGTTCGTATGAGGATGGTACATTAGTCTAATTGTACAGTTTTTCGAGTGTATTATTTTTCATGGTTTTGTAAGCACTTAGAAAATAGCGAAAACGAATATTTTTACATTATAAGTACTGAAATAAACATGCGAGCTTCGATGTCTGGAACCTAACACTTACCGTATTATATACCAGTCAGTAGTAATTGGAAAACAAAGCTAAACGTAAGTTAATATTAAAAGCAAACAATCTTACAATTAAATGATTTGTTAAATCTCCCTTTTTTACCTCAGTTCAAATTTGCCTGAGTACTTTGTGCTATTTTGTTATATCTAAATGTAACGGTCTAATAGAAGCATAAACATGTTTAAAAACTAATTCAAGAAGCCATCTTGCCTTACAGTAGATATTTACTTAATTTAATTCATGCCAGCCATAAACTTGTTGGACATTTTAACATGGGATTAGCATTATCCCGCGCTAGGGAAAACTATTACTAATATAATGTCTATCCTATGTTACAACGATGGCTTCAATGTATTATTTTGATACTAATTTGACAAACACAACAATTTTATAACCTGAGACGAACGGTATTAAATTACCGAAGTTATTTTCCTTGACGACGACAGAAAACATACAATCGAGTTGGTACAGAAACAAACATGTTTCGGTTAATAATTGGTTGTTGAGAGGTAAATTTCCACTCACCATGCACTTTTTAAAGACATTTATACAAGAAAAACAGAACTTTGAAGAGCAAAAATTAATTATGATTAGCAGAATCACAGAAGCGACCTGCGCCTATGCTAACTATGTAATATATTTGAGATTTTATCATGTCGTAATTCATATGACGAATACAGGGAGTGATATTAGAATTTAGCACATACTTACAAGTAGCATTGATATATTACGTTTTGTGTATATAATATGACCACAAGAAAACTACCAGTAACATCATACCCGGGCAAATAAACTTTTATCAAGTGCGTCTCGTGCAGTCCAGGCTGAAACCCTTTATCAGTGGTTTCGCGTGTCTGCAGCATCCCACCGTCTTGTAAGTCAACAACATCGACACTTACCAATCTAGATCCGTTATTTTAGTCACTGCTACAAATATATTTTAGAGAGACAAACATGACATCGAGTTACAAATAACATTTCTTGATGTAAATGAATATTGATGTTTCCAAGGAACTATAGAATACAAAACGATGTCCGTTATGGAGCAGAACTTTTCGGATATATAAGATGCTAAAATTTCTGTGATTTTAATAAGTTACGAATAAATTCACAACTGGAACGTTTACGTATCTTGTTTACGGACTAGATCATATACTCGTTGAACATTATTCCTAAGTGGTGAATGTGACATTACAGATACCGGCTGTCTGAAACGGCATGAATAGCCAACATGTTAACTGATTTTCAAAAAATCTTTCTTGTAAGAATTTCTAATAATTGTTGTTTCTGAAAAAAATGTTGTTTAATGCTTTTAAGTATATGATAAAAAGATTAATACATGACCTTTTCCATACCATCCCGGGTATCATACTAGACCACCATATCAGCCTGAGGCGTCAGCCTAAGGCTGATACAAATCGCTGGATTATAATCATCATGTTTTAATCTTTATGGAACATAAATATCCTGTGTTATCACATTCCACCGATCAGCCTGTTCTATAGCCATTGTATAATAAGTCAGGATGACACTGTGACATTTGTAGAGCTGAAGCTTGTCAGAAGACTAGAACCTGTACAATTCATTATTTTTTTTTCAAGGTGTATGTTAATATGTTATACAGGTGGTGATTAAATACCGTGTTTTCCCCATGAAATAAAAACGATATTTCACATGTGACATAAACGTTCGTTGTCGTGACGTTATAATATTTGTTTTTCAAGGACGTCACAATGTCAAAATCCTTGTGCGGTGCGTCACACAATAGAAATAAGTTCCATGTAATTGCCTTCAATATTATGATACAAATAACACTTATCTCTATCATATACAGTGTAACAGTGTAACTGATCCATCGGTTCGATTATCAAAGATCTGCCACTCATGATCGAACAATACTGTATATACGCATTCGTGACATATTTTTGAAAACCGAACCCGGATTAGTTATACTATATTTATTTTTATTTACCTACCATACATTGAGTTCAGTCCTGGTTGATTACCTATCACGAAAAAACAAGTTCAGTGGTAACTCCGTTCTGAACTTAGTGTTGTGCTTGAACTGAAAGTTCTGGTGGCGATAACTTTTCTTCGAATTTTTGTTATCACCAGACATTGATAAATAAAAGACTGTCCTAATATGTCCGTACGATATGTTCAGTAACTTATGTCTGAATTGTGGACACATCTGGGAATTTACATGGACTATTAAGTTGTCATTGGCCTCATAGGCAACAGGCTAAAACACACTTTTGATATGAATGTTAAATTAAACACTGATATACATATCTAGCTACGTGTCGTAAATATGTTAAATTAAAGAATATATCTATATTTAAGTCTAAAAATTATGAAAACGTGTTCCCTGTTCGCTCATTTTCAATTTTCGACTAGATCTACAGTAATCGTGATTGAATTGACATCAAAAACGATTTTAATTTATTCGCCTTATTGAATAAATCACAGTGACTGCAAGATCTTTGCTTTCCCATATATATAAGATAAGCAAAGTCATAATCACTTTTGTTAATGATAAATTACTAGCGTGTGAACCGTCAATAATCTCTTCTGGCATAAATGATAAAATATAAAGAAAATATATTACATCTGATATGAATTCACTAAATGATATTTCATTTAAATAATGTGTTTCCAGTAAAAAGTGAATTAAACGTACTGGACTCAAGCTTGGTGCAAAAACTGATATTTGACAATTGTGTCACCACAAAGAATATCCAAATTTTCCACCTGAGTGGGATAATCTCAAGTAAATAACACACAAGACAGTAGAAAGCTGCAAAGTCATGTCAGGAGATATATTTTCTTAGCATCAAAAATGGACGTTCCACTCGACCAATAATTAATAAAAACAGTAATAAAACGATTGAAACCTATATGGGAATCTCCGTTCATGAGAACGGAATTGCCCAATTAGCACAATTTGCATTTAGAAAAATGACACGCCCTTTTGTGTCAGAAAAGCTGGATCTGCGATAAACAAGGAGATATGCATTCGAATTTCATAACAAATAGAATGAATACATTTGTTTTAAAACTATGTTTACATGATAAGATAGATATAAAAAAAAACACAACTGACCACAGTTCAGATGTGATGTAAAACTTTAAAATAATGAAAACCGCCATTACTAATTTTTGAGCCTGATAATATACATTATAACGTAGACATTGATCAGGATATTACATAAATTCAGGTCATTGCTCACTATTTTACATTATTTGTTTATTCCAGGATGTGTCTATAACCATTGTCACAGTTATAGACACATCCTGGAATAAACAAAGCACAGAAAGATGTCAGATAAAAGTACTAGTAACCTTTAAAATAAGCTAAGTGGGAGTATTTTTTTAACTACTACTTACATTGCCGTACGGACAACATGGCACATTATAAATACATTAAAAGGAAAGAAGTCTACGTCAGGTTAGCACTTTCGTTTATGATACCCGACCACTTTGTTAATAAAATAAACGGAACCGTCCATAATTTCTTATCTCGTCAGGCATAAGAAATAAAAATGAAAATATCATATGTACCCCAAATAAACGTAATAAATAAAAATAATTTTGCTCTCAGCCACAATGAATTTAATGCAGATTCAATTAATTGATCCGAGTTCAATGCAGAATACATCTTTGTATATGGTGTATTGATCTGCATCACCGTGTAGATATAAAGGTTACTTTATTATGAATTTAATACAGGCATTACCCTAACAGTTCCAGCTAATGCTCTACCATTTATACCATTTTGTAATTCACTTGAGGTCTTCAAATTTTCAATTTGGTATTGTAACTCCTCCACAGAAAAACAGTTAACACTTACCTCAGTCTATTTTCTAATGACATATACCTTAGTACAATATTTATTATACCTTTAAAGAAGCATTAAAATCTAACAGTTCCATACATTTTCTTAAAAACTGAAATTTATTCTTAACAGTCAAACATATTGTAAAATTACGATGGAAAAATAGAAAAATAATGTTTTTATCGAAGGAGCATGAACTCTCGAGTTTCTTCGTCTCTTGAATAAATATTTATATGTTATCATGATTTTAAAGTGTTTTGATGTAGTATTAAAATTATTTAAGAAATACTCTTACTTCGGAAATAAATTCCCCCATACTCATAAAACGCTCTATGGAACTTTTAATGTACGGACAGACATATAAAATAAATGGTGGTGGTGTTTTTGTTTAAAATGTTTACACCACATTTGTGTTGAGTTGTGTTTCTCTTATATCTTTCACACCACACCCAAATTTACTAAACTTCACAGAATAATCACTAGATATGCATTCAGGATTTCATATGGAGACATGGGTGTAATTGCCGACGAAACAGGTATTTTCCAATATTTTTTTCATCCAAAGGGGATGTTTTGTGTTTTTAGTTTTTAAGTTCATTTAGATGCAAATATAACTCCAGACAATCATTATTTCAACAGAAGTGTACACAATCGATGCACCTGTTCTCACTCCAAGTTATGCGGAGGAGTTCGTGTTGTCCATTTTTACTTTATTTTGTTTCGCCTTTGGTTTGTGGTTGTTTTGTTATATCCGGAATCTGATTTTTCTATGGTTCATTGATATTCCACTGTAGTTCATAAGATAAGTCAGTTACAATACTTCATTTTGGAGACTTTTCCAATATTTTATGTTACAATTAGCTTTAATTATATAATTTTTTAGTTAGCGTACATCAAATATCACAGTTCTTTTTCTAACTGTGAAGCCTGACTAGACATGAAATTAAAGGATACTACAGACACACCAATGTCTGCCTCTTACCTTGACCTTCACCTTGAAATCGACAACGGAGGAAGATTA